>JAODAL010014418.1:0-87522 GCA_025379985.1 Phyllomedusa bahiana | reverse complement strand
AATCATTGTGTGAGAAACCCCTTTTTTTTGGAAAAAAAAATAAAAAAGGGGGAAAAATAAAAATATTACGGGGGTAAATGTTTTTTGTTGTGAAATTTTTATGATCATCCAAGTTAAAAATCTGAAAAAGATGGTGCAGATTCTGGTGCAGGTTTTACTCTGTTCAAGTCAATAAGCAAAGTCCACAGTAAAGTATAGAAACTGACCTGCTGTGGGTTCAAAATTCCAACTGCAGGTCAATTTCTGCATAGAAAATTGCTGCCACGTGGGCATGAGATGTGTAATGCCCTATCCACATGGCTGATACCATAATCCTTTTTGGATTTTTGTGTACAAATCCGCATGGAAAAGCTGCAGCAAATCCATCCCGTGTTCATTTACTCTAAGAACACAATTTGTTCTAAGCAGATAATAGGAATGACACTGATGATAAATAATATCTTTGCACACGTTGCTGTCATAGACGTCCCTTATTTCAGTTATTGTCCCTATCATGGGGAGCACAGTGATGTCTCAGACATATTGTCTATTGTACAGGCTGTGAAATAATGCACTAAGATTTACTGTCTCTTAGGAAGCTTTCAGTATACGTTTGTATAGCTATTCATGTATTATAGGGAAACATTTGTCTAAAGGCTCTTGTTACAGATTTTCTGAAAATAAACAGAGAGACTGGTGACGGCTATGCAGCCTTTACATTCCAGACAGCGCAGATGGTCAAGAGTAGAGACAATTGGCTGGTGGGATAGTGGAGAGATAAAGAAACTTTGTGGTATGGGGGTCATCAGACAGGCTTCTATTAACATCCCCTATGCATTATTTGTTTCTTTATTGTCAATATTGAAGAGCAATTTTCCTCAATCACATTGTACATTATCTTGCCCTGGCCAGAAGCTTGACCTAAGCTCCTCACCAAATATTAACATGATAATGAATTTCATTTCCATGATTAGGACATCTAGGAGTCTTTTGAAGTCTTATCAGGTTGAAGCCTTCTCATTTCAAGGGCAGTTCTCATTACTTACAGTCCCCATGGTTAGCTATTATCTGCAAAGACATTTCTTGAGAACAAAGCACTAGACATTAGCGCGTAAAAATCAATGGATATCTATTGATTTCCATCAACACACTGCAGTAAATCCTCTTTATTTTCTATATATCCTCTAACAGACTCATACATGCCGTTAACAGACAAGCCATAATGCCCTTCTTATATAGAAGCACCAAGTGTGACTGTACAGGGAGATTCACTGGAAAGAATCTCTGAATATATTGTTGTAACTCTTAGGCTATATTCACACGGCTTATTCTAGGACGTTTTTCAGCCCGTAATTCGCACCGTACTGCGAGATACGTCCCAGTCATTACGGTAATGCACAGTTCTCGTAGAGAACTATGGATTACGTCTCCTCTCTCTGCTCGCACAATACGGTGAGCGGGGAGAGAAGTGACATGTCAATTATCACGGCGTTATACGCGCCGAGAATAATGAATGTCTATGGGGCCGGCGGCCCGCCGGCCTCCCCGCCCTCGCTCCCTCCCCGCCCCTGTACACACGGCGTAATTGCAGGGCAAATACGATGCGCAATTAAGCCATGTGAACATAGCGTTAGGGCATGTCCCCACGGTCCAGTTTTTAAGATTTATAGATGGTTTTAGATTTTGCAAGCTGTCTGTAAACCGGCTGTCAAACTTTAACACAGACCTTAATGGAAAATCCATACAGCAGTCCCCACTGCACAGATTTTCCACCAGATGGTTTTTTTAGACTCCGGCGGTCCATAAAACATAGAACATGTCGGTACAAAGGTGAGGGGGGGGGGGGCCTGACCCCGCAAACAAAAGCTGTCCTCCTGCGTGCCAGAAACAGAACAAACACCAGTCAGGATAGTCCTGTGCCGTGTTAACGCGGCCTTAGGGTATGTTCACACAATGTACTTCGTGTTTTTCGGGAATTCGCGATGATACGCGGATACTACCGCTGCACGGTGGGGGGGTGGAGAGGGCGGCAGTGCGCTGGCCCCATAGAAGTGCATTACTCGCAGCGCGTATTTGCCGCAAGTAATTGACATGTCACTTATCTCCCCGCGCGTACAATACAATCGTATTGTATGAGCGGGCAGAGGAGACATCATCCATAGTTCTCTATGAGAACTATGGATTACCGTAATTTCGGCGCGCATCTCGTCCGTATTAAAGCGCAAATACGCTGCAAAATACCCCGTGTGAACATACCCTTAGGGTGAAGTAATCTGAACCCAAAAAAGTACACTACACACTTCGGCGTATGTGTAATAAGTTGCATTACGTGGAATTCCGGAAGTGATCTCCATTTTCTGTCCACATGGCGCTCCATGTTCCTGAAGGTGTTGGCAAGGATATTGGGGGAATAGCAACAATTTCACCATGGGTGTGAATGTTTTCTTTACAAACACCTAGAACCAGTGATAGTATCTGACTCTTTTCTCCATATCATGTACTTCGAGCTCCTGAACTTTGGTCATATGATACGCAGCAATTTAGCCTTTTTTGCAACTCTTTAAAATGTTGAATAAAATCTACTAGTCTCCTGTGCCAGGTGCCTCAGAGATTTCGTAGGCGACTGCTCTAGACAATGTTGCACATCATCAATTGTGTTCCGCAACATTTTCGGACATCCTCTGCCATCAGAAAGGATCAATGATCCCATCGTTTCCAGTTTCCGTACCATCTTCTGAGTAACACTCTTTGAGTGTACGTCACAAACACCATCTTTCTTCATATATTCACTTTAACATCGCTTAAATGAATTGGTGACCGACAATAAAGTCTGCTCAATACTATACACCACCTTCCTGATGAGAAGTCAAGTGACTGAGTGAAGCATACGGGAGGTATGCACCTAGAAGTCACAAATGGAGGTTAAACATTGCGACAGCTGTCTTACACCTACCTCATCTCTTTGAGGCGCGGGCATTCCGGCTTGTTCAAAGCTTCATATACTAGAAGAGCACACTGCGTGTTGTTTCACCATAGCGAGAGTTTTTACAGAATACGTTAGTCCTCTCTCAAGTGAATCTCCCTGTATGTTACAGATTAAATAAATAGCTAAGTAGTAATGAAGACCTAGAGTTCTCCCATATGACCCTATTGTTACAGCCATAATGCCCCATAAGAGCCATCCATAATGTGAAGTACAGTATGTCTCAGGCAAGCGGTTTCTAAATGTGTTAGGGCATGTCCCCACGGCACGGGTTTGCAGCCAGTTTTTCAGATGGTTTGCGGTTTTGCAGACCGTCTGAAAAACAGGCCGCAAACGAGCACAACCGGCTTCTATGGAAAACCCGTGCAGCAGTCCCAACTCCACAGGTTTTTCAAACCACTGGCCACCCGAAAAACATTGTGCATGCACATTCTTCCGTCTGGTTTTCGGACGGAATATGTGCATGTGAATGGGAAGGGGGAGGGCTTTTCTCCGCTCATCGCGGAGAAAAGCCCCCTCCGCTCCCCCCGTGGCCATGGGGATGGCACACAAACCGGACAAATACTGGTCGGGTGAACCGACCGGTATTTGTCCATTGCCGTGTAAACGGGCCCTAAGTCAGAGTCCCAATGTGGTTCGTCCACTGTCCCCACACGTGCCAGTTACACTGTCTTCTTAATTGTTCCCTCAGGATTTAGCAGAAGGATTAATGCATTCAGATGTCATTCTTCTTGCAGTGATGAAGGACACTTGGTTGCCTGGAACTAGTAAACGCACTTTTATAGTATTTCCATGTACCTTCTAAACCAATTTTTAATGGATTTATAATAAATTGTGTAATGTTAAGGAAGAACTGGACCTTCATTTAATATTTCCAGACCCCATAACACCCAATATCCCACAAAAGTAAGATTTTTCGAGGTAGTAGATACAGAAAACTGTAGCTAAGGCAAATATCTCTTTTTATATCTTTGCCCGGAGTTACGCTTTAAACACACTCAGCTTAAAAAACTTTTTTAGAAAATGTTTAATGACGATCCATTAGTGCATTCTTATGTTCGTTTCTCCATTTTATAGAGGTTTGTTCCTGGAGCCATGAAACAATCTAATAGCTGGGAAGTCATGCAGCGTATTGTTCTGATGAAAGAAATAGAGGAATGAATGCTTCCTATACTGGCCATTATTTAGTGGCCTTGTCTCTTAGCTAAAAGTAGACTTCAAGTAAAATATTCATATATATAATACAGTGATGCTATTCAGATTTAGTATAGCATTCCTCTGCAGCTCTAGTGTAATAGGAAGGATGTTAAAACTTTATGGACGACATGTCCGAAAATTGCCGTCGCCGCGGCAGTTTTTATGTGCATTTAATCAGTGTAAAGTGCCTGAAAGTACGATTCTCTCAAAAATCTGCCATCTGGTATACCTTGCATAGTAAACTTAATGCGCCTAAAAAGGCGCATAGCAGATCATTGCTAGTGTATGTAATGCGCCTATTGAGGCGCATTGTGTACCGGAGGCGATTAACGTATCATTACCAGTGTATGTAATGCGCCTCAATAGGCGCACTGCATTATGGAGGCACACAGCATATCATGGCTAATCAGATACTTTTTAAAGTAAAACAGTCAGTTTATTGACGCAAATCTTTTTCCCAAATGAAAAAGAGAGACATTTATAGAGCTAAGAGGGACAAGGGTTGAAAATAGGGCCTGTACCTCCAAAATGGGGACACTTGGGAGTTATGCAAACATATAGAAGCAGCAGCAGCGTGAAGGTCATTATAGAGTTGTACTAGGCAATGTAAGCTATGAAGCAAGCATTGGACTGGGATATAACACCTATTCACTTACCAGAGCTTTCAGCAGGGTCTCTCTTTCTTACGTTACTCCACCTTCCCTCTCCATTGATTTCTATGAGCAGCTGTAACCTGATTCCTCAGTCAACTGATAATCCATCTCAAGTCTGGCTTTTAGCAGTTGTTCAGAGTGAATAATAACTTTAGGAAAAAGGAGGAAAGAAGCCAGGAGTGGAAATAGAATTTTTTTTTTATAAGAAGATATACTACAATTTTTTTTATATTTGCTTGTACTCAGTCTGGCCCACAGGGAAGAAGGGAAAATCCCCAGAGGGCCACTTGGCAGAGTTGCTCCTTGGGCATGGTGGCCCTAGGCCTGCTTAATAGAGGAAGCAGGAGAAAAACAGAGGCAGAAGCAAGAGTCATGCAGTTATGTACAGCAGCTGTATGGTAGCCCCCCAATAATCAAAACCACTGGTGGACCACCAAATATTAAATACACTGCTGGGCCCAGAAAATCCACTCCACTGGTAGGCCCTAAAGGTCTACTCCAATGGTAGGCCCTAGGCACCCCTGTATGACACTGCTTGTACTATTCATTTATGCAGAGTATGTTGAAAGGTAAATGGCCATTTGTGAGTGGAAAATTATCGCTTGGATTTTGCACTTAAAGGGGTTGTCTCGCTACAATGATTGGGTTTTAATTAAAAGATCTTTAAAAAACAAGCAGCTTTGCAATATATGTTCATTACAAATGTCCTACTGATTTTGAGTAAGCCCTGTTAGTAGTACTACATCAGCTTCTAAAATCTCTATAGCAGCCGACCTGTTGATCCTTATCTCACTGGCTGTCAGCTCTGTATGACTCAATACAGGTCTGAGCAGAGAGCCCCTCCTGCACAGAATGCTTCTGTAGTGGAGGGGGGAGGAGGGCTCTGGCTTCTGTGTCCCTGCTGCCTGGATTAACCCTGTGTGTGCCTGCTTCCTGCTGCTCTCTACACAGATAGATGTGACAGCAGTGACCCTGTGTTACTATAATCATGATGTGTCTGTGGATCTGTCACTATACTAATAGAACAGATTAAGGCATGTGAACAGTTCATGCTTTGCTGTACTAGTGACACATCCTGAGTATAGTAACACTTCCCAGCTGCCCTGTGTCTGTTCTGACAATGTAAGCTAAGCAGGGGAACACTTGCATCCCCCCTGCTCTGGCTCCACACTCAGATCAGCCCTCTCCTGTCTCCTGACTGTGGAGACGAGCAGCAAGAGCTGCAGCAGACCTAGGCAGGCACACACAGGGTTAACTCTGGCAGCAAACCCCCCCTCTCCCTTGCTGTATAGAAGTTACCAGGAGAGCTTTCTGTGTGCTGAGGGCAGGGGGGAAGAGGGAGGAGAGGAGGCAGACAAGCGAGCACGCCCCACAATTCAACTCCCAGCCACAGAGAGAGGCTGAAAGCTTTTAATGAGACAACTCCTTTAAGTCTAGCCCTAAGCAAAATATGAATAGTAACCAAATCGGTCCAGCCACCGCATACCAAACACCATCATTATCAAACTATATGTACAGCCTTGACTCACTTAAGTTTACCTGTAGGACTGAAGTAAACTAAATGTATAGAACAATGCAAGACAACCTTTTAGATTGAAGGTTTCAAAGTTGATGAATATAGACATGTTAACTTATGGCTTTAATTTAGAATTTGTTTGAGACAACAAGTATGCATCATCATGTTTCCATGAGTTTTTAAGTTCTCATGTGGGAAACTCTTGAGGCTTCAAAGAATGATCTCAACAGCAGATCCATAATTATTGGTTGCTCTTCATGAGTATAACACAGAAGACAACCAGCGTTTAACCGAATTGTGGTTTCGGAATATACGTGTATTTCAGAATTCTGAACAAACAATCTAAACTAGTAATTGTAGCTGAAAAGCTTTAATGTATTTAATTATTTCCAGCATTATTTTTATTAGCTCTTTTATGGCCTATGTGATTAAAAAAAAAAATGTGGTTACCAAAGACAACATAGGGCCCTAGTGGAAGAACATGGTAATGGCCCCTTAATCTTATTCCCATCACATTGATTACTTTACAAACATAGACAAAGGAAATTAAAGATTATTACCAAATACATTGTAGTTCTGATTTTGCTTTATCTCAGCGTTAGAGCAGCTCTATTGCTTGTTTACTCAAGTTTACTAGGTTTCTGACCCCATATCTTTTCTTTAGCAGTCCTCAGTCCTAGTCCAGATAGTGACCTAACTCTTGCTGTAGCAACACAAAAGAAAAAGAAAAGAGAACAGCACTATAGTCAGAAGTTCATATAGCCATCATAAAAAAATAAATTATTTCTGGGGTATGTGAAATGCAGCAGCATCCAAACACAGGCCAGTCCCAAACCTGTATACTCACAAATGTTCATCCAAGAAAAAAGGAGGAAGCAGCATGTCCATAATGTACTCTCAAAAATGTATTACAAAAAAGAACAATACATACTCAATAGATAAAGTGCAACATTTCAGCTCTGTGAGCCTTCCTCAAGCAACTCACTCTTGCTATGTCTTATCTGCAGCACAGGACAGCAACAGAACTTGTTTAACTTCAACCCTTTACAGCAGATCTCTGTCACTTTGTGCCCTGCTGTTAAAACCCCTCCATTACCAATGTCCCTTTAACAGGCTCAGCTACGAATAGCCGAGCTGGAATGTGAATCTCTGCTGTAGAACCACCCACAGCTTATCAAGAAACGGGAGTCTGAAACTGGTTGGGAAGAGAAGGCCAGTTGGTAAATACCCATTTTAGTACTGTGGCATAAAGCCCCCCAATTTTGTTTGTAATAACTGGGATCTTTGCAACTTATGAAATTTAATGGTAGAAATGTTGAGCAGTAAGATTTTATACTCTATGCAAAGTCCTAGTCTGCTCAGTCTAACATATATTATACAAAGTCTAAAAAAGTGAAGTACTTATAACAGTCCTGGGAAAATTGTGTATGCACTGTAATTAGTTAAGCAGGTATATTCATACCAGGGTGATTTTCAAGAAATCTCGAGTAATTTAGATGACACAGGCAGAAATCCAATATTTAGATCGAAAACAATTTTCATAACGAAAATGGTAGACACAGATTGGTTAATACTGAACAGATATACAGATTTTTAAATGGAGTTTTTTAGAGATGGGAACAAAAACAAACAGGCAGGGTCATATCTCAGCTCCTGACTGTTTGCACAGATGTG
This sequence comes from Phyllomedusa bahiana, assembly GCA_025379985.1. NCBI lineage: Eukaryota > Metazoa > Chordata > Amphibia > Anura > Hylidae > Phyllomedusa > Phyllomedusa bahiana. Next base: position 79,520 of record JAODAL010014418.1, on the reverse strand, counting down.
TATCTATAGGTCAATTTGCCAGTTGGGCATAAGAAACAATCTATAAAGCCCCCATTACTGCCAACATTATTGTTTATCACAACTGCACACGACCGTATCTACACATTCATTATGTATTATAATGTTTATCATACTTTGGTGCCTCATGTTGTTCCAGGCCTCTTCTAGAAATAAATTAATTGAATTTCAACCCTTGAAAACCATTTTTTGTTATGGGCGCCATATTTTTGTCATGATCATGCCCAGCAGACCCCCAGCTTTGGACTCTGGTCGCTGGCCACGGCCGGTGCGGCAAAACCATGTTTTTTTTTTACCTGATGCCTTGTATTTGTTTTACCAGTGTGAACTAGGGTTATTCTCTGTGTGCTTAATTGTTTCCTGGCCAATGCCCGTGGCCAGGAACGTTCCAGCACACTCTAGTTAACCTGGTTCCTTTTGAGTAACAACTCTTATCTCCTATCCGGTCTTGTGTTCTCTTTCTCTGTTCCCTATTTCCCTTTCTGCCTTGCCTGCTATATGGTCTGCTCGTCTGCCTATAGTTCGCCTGTTTTTCATATTGATCCTCCTGTGTTCTCTGACTCTTGCTTGTACCCTGGTTATTCCCTTGTCTCACGTTTTTGTACCATGCTGCCCGTTTGTTACTGACTTGGCCTGTCCAACTTCTCTTGTTTGTTTCGTGTTTGTTTTCCTCTGTCTGTGTTTCACTTGGTTCAGTGCAGTCTTCAGTCTTCTGGTTGGGGCCGACCTATTAAGGAGTCGGGTTCCCAAAAAGGCAGGGACAGAGGTTGGGACCAGTGTCAGGGCCTCACTCATCTGTGTCTCTGTGTGTGTCCCTGACCGATCCTGACAATTTTTTATTAGAACACAGCACGCACATTAAAAAGCTTAAAAAGGGGCTAGAATAATAAGGAAAATTGTCTATATGAAATAGAAGCCAAACACAGCTAAATCCAAAATAGATTTAGAGAAGACCTGTCACCCCTCCTGACAAGGGGATTATAGTAAATGCTTGTATTCTTCAAATAGCAATGCCAATATAGGACAACTGAATTACTGGCCACAGTTCTCCCGGATATTCCCTAGGGGTTGTGAAGAAGACCTTCTACCTAAAAAGTGGTTCTAGTTATAAAATGACTCCATTTAAAAGATAGGACTAGGTTCACATTTGAGTCGAAGGTTATGTTCAGGGACTCCATCAAAGAAGCGGAACGGGATCTGTTATATGATGGACACCAAAGGCGTCTGATGTACTCCATTGACTGCAGTGGTGTCTGTCAGGTTTCAATCATGGTGTCTGTTGTTTTAATGAAAAATTGTTTTCGCCATTTTTGACAGACTCTGCAAAGGAGGCTCTGAACAGAACCTCTGAATTAAATGTGAAACAGGTCTAATATTCTCTATTTATCTACTACATGTAGATTCATGTTATGTGGGGGTGATTATCTTGCTGTACTGGTGCCATGGGTACAACCTTTGCAGATTTTTGTGTAGACCCTGTGTTGGTGGGGACTTCTGTCACTCCTTCCTCCCCCCACAAAGAAAAATAATTCTGATAAGATTATACTAGATAGCAGAATATATACCTGATGGCGGAATATAGTTGTGGCCCAACTGGCTATGGTACTATATGTGTGCCCGATACATGGCTCCAGAATATGTTAGCAGTATACGATAAAAATCAATTGTGAATAAATAAAAATATTTTCTCGTTCCAGCCATGATTTTCTTTATTTACTTGTGGTTTGAAGGGATCAAAATGCTCAGACTATGGTATTGCTTCACCTAATAGGGTTACATTTCTTATATTCTTCTATGGAATCTAGGTACTATCTAGGGGCAACTTGTGTAATCTTAGACCAGTATAGCAGTCAACTATGTGGTGATTACATTGAAAAATGTGATCACTAGACTGAGGATGAAGGAATTTGACCTTTAATGCTCAGCGCTACCGCAAAACTCCATTTTCCATTCCTTTCAGTAAATGGCTATGTTTTAGAATTTTGACTAATAATCATTGGGTGTTTGGGGAAGCCAGTCAAAACATCTTCCTACAGTATAAGAAAAAAAGGATGTTTTTTTCCAAAAATATTTTTTTCCTTTTAAAAATAAAGAAATCCACTTGTCACATTTTATATTGTTCAAAAGAAGATTTAGTGGAACTGATCCCGAAAACTTATTTTTTTTTCATTTTTTTTTTTTTTTTACATTTTTATTCAATTTATTTCATTTTTCCAAAAGCCTGGATTCATATAAAAAAAACCTGAAAAATCTTTCCCCTGCATCTTAGAATATAAATTAGTGCTTCGGGTTAGAAAATCTAGATCTGTCATCTAGTCTACCAACACCTCACCTAAGAACAATTAGCCTACAAGCATAAAATTAGAGTTTAGCTTTATAGTTCATCAAAAGGATTAGTGATGGCAAATATATATACTAAGAAGGTTTTTTTGTAGAATCAAAGCATTAGGTAACATCTTGTTTAATAACTGCAGCTATTTACCATCACCGTATGAAGATCCCTTGTGGCCGCAAACTATTACAGTAAAACATCCCATCTGTCTAAATGCTGAATAGATGTTATTGTATGCGGCCAAACTTGGTAAATCAGAATTTACAAAAATCCTTTGACTCATGTGGTTCTTCTGGGAAAAGAGGTCGGAAGTCTGTAGAAGTATGTGTGTGAGATCCTGGGAAAATATGCAGTTTTTAACTCTGCAGAATGCAAATTGGCTTTCTCAGCCAGAATGAAAACATTTTTTTTTTCTGGGCACTTGAAAGAATTCTCGAGAAAGTCGGTCTGCGAACAAAGGTGTATTTGCTGTTATTCGGTTTTGGTCCATTGGAATCAAATAACACATTTGTTTAAATTCTATTAATGTTTGATAATGATAGCTCTTTTAACCCTCTCACTGTTGTTTCACTCGTTTAGCAGGTTATTATGTAATACCTTACTTGGGGTTATAGTCAAACATTTTCTAAAGAAGTCGAGGTGTGGAATTCAGCTCTTATTTGAAAACTCTGTAGATAATCATAGATTACACTCAGAAGCACTCTGGGAATTTTTATTTTTTGATGGACTTTAAAAGGGTTTTCTTACCACAATGATTAGATATTAACATGTAAGGTAAAAAAAAGACTAATTCATTGCCGTTTTGAGTTTGCTTCATTCAGGAGATAAGGGAAATTATCTCTACTGCTAGTGTACACAAATGTCTCCAGGTTACCTCTCTCTGCTCTCTCTCCTCTTGCATTGCTCCAAGCTGCCAATCAACTCTGGGGAGTCACTCCCTGCTGAGTCTAATTTCTGGCACAGGAGCTTGTTTATCTAAGTTAATAACAAGCTCAAACCTTTATAGCTCTGTAGTCTTGTGCACTACAGATTATAACTCTCCTGCAGTCATGTCACTGGGACAAAAACAACTAAGAATAACAGAGCTGATATGACAACTACTGTTATAGGCCCACCTAGAGCCTAACCAGGAAGTGTAAGTCTGAAGCTTGCTGTGGTTCAGTTAAACAGCATGGCGAGGCAACCCCTTTAAGGAATTTAGTAATATGTATAGTGTTTTACTAATATTGTCCTTATAAGTGGCTTTATTCAATTATATAGTTCTGACACATTCTTCAATGTTGTACAGAGATTGTCCTCATTCACATCAGTTATAGTATTTGGGGAGATTTGAACACAGGACTCCAGTGCTGCAAGCTAACAGTGCTAACTACTGACCCATCATGCAACCCTGAGCTCCATTTAGCTCCTTTCCGTGCAGCCTCATGACCTGCACTTAAACTCTCAGTAAGGGTATGTTCACCAGTGGTGTAAAAGGCTGGAGAAATCTGAGAGATCCCACCACATTTTTGCATTGTCTTTCTTTTTCATTTTAGGTGCATTTCCCTTGTTTTACAATGCAATTAGCCCCACTTAATGGGCCAATCCGCATCCTGGCCCCTGATGCACTTTGTAAGCTAAAAATATGACAATTCACCTATTTTTTTATGCAACAGGGATTTGAAAACCGTGTTGGTTAAACTACATTCTGCAATTCACAATGTGAACTACGGCATGCATTCCCACTGACATCAATGAGATGCACAATACACACAGTTTTCACACGTATGTTGACATGAAATACACACCGAAATATGTCTGAAAATTATGCGATGCGAATGAGGACCAATTCACAGCATCTGCTTTTTAAAACAAAGTTCCCTTTTTCGATATATTTCTGAGATACTCAATATTCATCTCATAGAATGAATGGAGCAAATGCCTTCCATTACAGGTGGAAGACGTTGTGTGTTTCAGACAAGTTTAGTGCGGGTGATAAGACCTCACGAAAGGAGCGGAACTAAGCTCATAACTTATAAATAGTTAGATCAATATACATAACCAAGCAGAGGTGTAATTTGAAGCTCCGGGGCCTTAGTGCAAAAAGGGAAATGTGCCCCCCAGTTACCATGTGCCACTTACAATGCTGGTGTCTCCTTATGCGCAGGGGGCTTTTGGGCCCCCTCAGGCTGCGGGCAGGTGTTGACGACTGCTACCTCTGCACCCCCTGTAGCTACGCCCCTGTAACCAAGGTTCCTTGTAGTTCAGCACAAAAAAAAAATTCCAGTGTGATCATCATGGACCAAAAACGTAAAGGGAGCCGGCTAGGAGACTTATTCTCCCCTGTCTGAGGGCAGGATGTGATAGAGGGAGTGGAACTGAGCTCTGTGATATAGAATGTTTCTATGATTTGGAGCAGGATGTCCTGACCGGACTCCTTAAGACACAGTGGAAGTCCTGCTTACCTTTCTCACATACAGTGATTGACAGCTCTTCCTGTATCAGTGTGTGTACAGAAAAAAACTCTCAATCACTATATGTAGGTGGGGTAAACAGTACTTTCAGTTTCACTTTTAAGATTTTTTCTGCTTTTTACTCAGAAATTCTGCATCAAATCAAGTAGACTTAGGGGCCGTTTACACGGCACAGGACAAATACCAGTCGGTTTATCCGACCAGTATTGTCCTGTTTTCGTGTCATGCACACGGCCACAGGGGGGCGGCTTTTCTCCGCAATTAGCGGAGAAAAGCCCTCCTCCTTCCCATATACATGTTCATATTCCGTCCGAAAACCGGACGGAAGAATGGACATGCTCTAGGTCATTTGGACCACCGGCAGGCTAAAAAACCGTCCGGCGAAGAACCCGTACAGTGGGGACGGCTGCACGGGTTTTCCATAGCTGTTCATTGAAAAGTTTGCGACCGGTTTTCAGACGGTTTTCAAAACCGAAAACCGTCTGAAAAACCGGCCGCGAACCCGAGCCGCGGGGACATGGCCTTATATATCATAGTGATTAGATCCTCTCCCTCTCTGTCTCTCTCTCCTCTCTTCACCTCTCCTCTTCTCTCCTGTCCTCTCCTCTCACATAGGATAGCAATAAATCACCTGACAGGTTCCCTTTAAAGGAGTTTTCCAGGAGTACAACATTGCGTCTGTGCCTGGCACAGCAGCTCAATCCCGTATTTTTGCAGGACCAGGCACAGCTACATCTGTAGGCCAGCCATTGTGCCTGTGTAAATAATAAAGTGTTATCAGAGAACCTTCGTTCTACTGGTAGGCTGAAAGTTGCATGGCAAAGGTTTCTTCCATGAAACCCCAATAGTGAACCTACCAGTATTAGCATGTATCCAATTTATATAGACAGCTAAATAAGTGTGGTTTTACAGAAGACATGTTCTGCTCTGTCAGGCCAACGATACAAGCAAGATACTTGCTGGCCACTTTTCTGGTCCCTTAAAAAGTGACGAGAAAAGCACAACACATTCAAAATTTGTGACACTTGCATTCTATTAAACTGATACAATACTGTTCATAAATTCCCCCCAATGTGTTACACCCTCTATCAAAAGTGAATATTCAGTGTTAAGAAAGTCAAGGCATTTCCTTACACACGAAGTCAGGATATAAGGTAAAATTCTTACCAAACCAGTTCTGCAACTGTGGGAGGAAGAATTTTATGATCATACCTATATATGTCAAGAAATCACCACTATTAAATTGAAATGCACACTCGGAATTGTGTTACTTACAATATTAAAAATAAATTGGGCTACATACGAAATAACTACAGAGGTGTATGTACAAAATATACATATAAAGGCAGTCCCCGAATTACACCGTTCCAACTTACATCTGTCCCCTAATTACAAACGGAAACTTATGGGGCATGCTGCACTTGTAGTTCCATGTTCCATAGCAGATAGTAGCTGTGGAATGACAAGTTCCAGTATGCAACAGCAGCACATGAGGTTAAAATGCGGTGAAATCGGTGGAAAATGCGGTGAATGTTAAGAGGGGCACAGACCCCAAAACACATATAAAAACCCTTCCCTGCACTATCTGAAACTTAAAAAAAAGAAAAAAAACCTTTTGTGCTGGAGTTACATTTAATGAATGTACCTGTTCTGACTTACATAGAAATTCAACTTAAGAACAAACCTACAGTCCCTATCCCGTTCGTAAACCCGGCGACTTCCTGTATTATAAAGTATACGTACAACAAAAAAATTAAACAACACATAAGCACCAAAAAATATATTTTATTGAATAATACAACAATAAAGAAAGTAATAGGCACTAAGACTATAAACATGGAAAAAGTATGTCTCATGTAGTGGAGAGGAAAAATAAAAAAGTGGGGAACAAAAAAAAAGTATACATACAAATGAGAAATATATAAATAAATAAATAAGTAATGAATCAGGTCTCGAGATAAAGACTTATGTATAAGCAAAAATAAGGAGCAACCGTGCAATAAAAGCAATCCTACCACACCTGACATGTACGCTTCAACGCACATTTTGCCAGCGCTTTGTCGACAATACTAGAGTGACATGTGGCTCAAAAGAGTAAAAGTTAATGCCAGATTAACAGATATGCTGAAATGTCAGATGATATTCACTAGTCACATACACGACAAAAACTCTTTTTTTTCCAAATTATCACCTCCAGAAAGTCAGAAATAGATCACATATTCTATTATATAGCTATTCAGCTATTTTGTAAAGCTCATCTAAAGGTTCCTGCTGTTTCTGCCACTTGGATTTCCGCCTGTAGACCTTAAAAATTCTGGACTGGAAGGCAATTTATTGACATTTTTACTGTTTCATTCTTAGACTCTAAAACCACCAGAGATTCGATTTTTGGCAGACTGTGTTTTATTGCTTCTACTAGTCCAGTTGTATCCAATAGTTTATTTAGCCAAGTGTAACAATTCTGACCATTGACCCATCATGATCTCAGTTTCAAGGGCAGATGTATCATTGGTGCAACCTGTGCATTTGCACACAGGTCCAGTAGGTAAGGGTGCCCTATTACCTTAAAACCTGCTTTCTGTTGTCTGTTGGACTGTAGGCAAATGTCTGAACTAAAAAATGTCATGGCTATGAGTTACTTGTGGATTGTTAGCTCAAAAGCGGTAATGGTCCTCATTCGGAAGAGGACCCAGGTAGGTGTGTGGAGACTTAGGCCCCGTCCACACGGCGGTCCTGGCCGCGGGTTCCGCCACGGCTCTCGCCGTGGTTCCCACGGGCAAAACCTCGTCGGACCTCGCCGCAAACTCGCGTCTCCCGACGCGGGTTTGCAGCGCGGGCGCTGGGCATGGTCTCGGCAAGAGTGGGGCGTGATTTGGGGCGCGGCTTGCGCCGAGGGTTTGCCCCCATGCAAGTTAATAGCAAGGAGCAAACCGTGGCGCGAGCCGCGGCCCAACCACGCACCACCCGCGGCGACGCCCGCGGCAGCACCGCGCGGCCGTCGCGCAGAGCACTCCCTGTCAAGAATTGACAGGAGAGTTCTCAAACACACGCGGCGTATGAATATTAACGCGATTTCCCATAGGAAACCATGTTAATAAACTAGGCGCGATTTGGCCGCGGGAACCGTGTCGGAACCCGCGGCCATAACCGCGGTCAATCCGCCTTGTGAACATGCCCCTATTCACCGCTGAAATGTAAATATATTCAAAAAGGCTCATGGGAAATGAGCTACTACTCTGTAGTGCCACCGATTGGATGTAGCGCTCTTAAAGTAATATTCCACATATTGAGCGCTGCAGTGTTAATAGGATTAAGGCCAACCAGATATTTGACTGCAGGTAGCTGTTTTGGGGTGTTTTCCCCACAACAGTGCAGAGCAAAATACTGGTTGCTAAGGTGACCTATAGGGATGTTTTATGATAAGACATAGTTTAACAAGGGGTCTCTATACTGTTATTTCATGGAGTCTCCTAACTGTGTTTTTTGCTTAGTTTTTGCTAAGTAAGGAGTAACTTTGGATAAAAGGTTATTTCATTTTTATTTCTAGCCTATATGATACTTTTGCTCTTAAATCAGTTAAATTACTTTAATATTGTATAGACATATAGGATTTATTTTCTAAGTCTTAAGAGTTTTGTAATTTTACTTGTAGCCAGATGTTCAATAGAGTGGGAATTGTAACATGTTATTTGGCCATATATTTCATGCAGCTTTCTTTTTGTTTTATTCCCATTATACACTCACCGGCCACTTTATTAGGTACACCTGTCCAACTGCTCGTTAACACTTAATTTCTAATCAGCCAATCACATGGCGGCAACTCAGTGCATTTAGGCATGTAGACATGGTCAAGACAATCTCCTTCAGTTTTAAACCGAGCATCAGTATGGGAAGAAAGTGATTTGAGTGCCTTTGAAGTGGCATGGGTTTTTGGTGCCAGAAGGGCTGGGCTGAGTATTTCAGAAACTGCTGATTTCCTGGGATTTTCACGCACAACCATCTCTAGGGTTTACAGAGAATGGTCCGAAAAAGAAAAAAAACATCCAGTGAGCGGCAGTCCTGTGGGCGGAAATGCCTTGTTGATTAAAGGATTAAGCACGATATTGACTTCGAGCTGATTTGAAAGGTTGCCAACAGTGCGAGTAAAATACCAGTCCTTTACAAGCAAGTACAAGGAGCAGTTCTCTGAATGCACAGTACGGGATACTTTGAGACAGTAGGTTATCAGCAGGAGTCCCACCTGGTGCATCCTTTCTTGGGCTAGCTCTTTGCCAAGATCAAGGAGTAAAGATTGAAAACGTTTTCATATTCGATTTCTCGCGACATTATGGAGTTAATTTGCTCAAAAAAGTCATGGATAATTGCCTTTAATTCAGTTGTTGGGTCATGTGGAATATTTTCTCACTCTTGGGTTTGTAATTGAGACGTGCAAAATGTTCAATAGCACGAGAATTGACAGTTATTGGGCCAAAAGTTTCAAGCAGCTTTACTTCTTGTTACTAATCAAGTTGATATGTATTATCACCTGTACTCATAGGGAAGGGCGTATTACTGATTCTTTCTAATAGAGACTGCCACATTCTCTATTCTATTGCCAAAGTATCTTCTATCAGTAGAAGGTAGTATAAAATAGGATGTAGATTGCAGAGAGGGAAACAGTGGGGAATATAAATATCATAGATTGCCCTATTGTGTTTCTAGACCTCTTCTGCTGCTAAAATAAGTGATTCTACTTAAAGGGAATGTGTCATCAAAAAATTTGTCATTGTTTAAAGGGAACCTGTCACATAGGTTATGCCCCGCTTGCTGAGGACAGCACAAGCTAGTGTCAGACATGTTGTTTCCAGCGCTGTGTCCCTTATTCTGTAAGATGCTGTAGTTTTAGAGCATTTACCCCTCAAATCTTATTCATGAGCAGGTGTTAGCTCCGCCCACCAAAGGGTATCCCCTCCCACTGACTGTTATTCATATGTTTCTAAGTGATAGGTTTATCAGTTGAGGTGGGCGGGGCTAGCCTCAGGTGGGCGGGGTTTGAAAAAAAACTGACTCTTTGAATTACTCTTCGAATGACTCTTCTGGCTGAAAACTGCAGATTTGAGCATTAAATACTCTAAAACTACAGCATCTTACAGAATAAGGGACACAGAGCTGTAAACAGCAGGTCTGACACTAGCTTGTTCTGTCCTCAGCAAGGGGGGTATAACCTATGTGACAGGTTCTCTTTAAGTCCCATTTTTATGTTAAACACATTTTTTAGGAATTTTTGGTTATGTTTTTTTTTATTTTCCATATCACTTTCAATATTTTTTAATAATTCTTAAGTCTTGCAGTTTTCACTTTAGCCACTAGGCCGTGTTTGCACTGCTTTAACAGCAGTCAGAGAGATGCTTTACAGTAGCTTTATGCACATAGGAGACTTAAGACTGACTCAGTCCCATTGAGTTCTATAGGAGTTTTCTAGTCATGCTCTGTGACCTGGGAAGAAATCAGTGTGCAGGGAGGTGAAAAGGTGAGCTGTGACTATCTCCTCTTGTGACTGGTGGATCCCGTGTTATCTATTCACACGGGTGTCTCCTTTCAGTTTGACCCTCTTTGTGCTGACAATGAGCAGACAACTGAGAATCTTTCTGTACAGAACAGGAAGTGTCAGACTATTATTAGGCTTAGTGGCCAAAGTGAAAACTGCGGGACTTAAGAATTATTAAAACAATATTGAAAGTGATATGAAGAATGTAAAAAAATATAATCAAAAATTCTTAAAAAATGTGTTGAACATAAAAATGGGAGTTAAACAATAAGTCATTTTGATGACACATTCCCTTTAAGTTCACCTTATGTATTTCTCTTCTGATGTATTTGTCTTAGTTACATATAGTTACATAGTTTGTAAGGTTGAAAAAAATTATATATCCATCCATTTCAGTGTATTATTCTGTTGATCCAGAGGAAGACAGAAAAAAATGCCATGTGGTAGAAGTCAATTGTCACCATTTTAGAGAAAAAAATTCCTTTCTGACTCAATCAACAACCCTTCTACAAAAATGTATTCAATATAACATGTAATATTATTATATTCCACAAAAGATTCCAGACCCCTTTTGAACTCATTTAGTTACTTTACAGTAACAAGTTCCTTTTTCCTTTAGACGTGGAATACAGTCCCGGGTATAAATACACAAAAGGAGAGATTTCTGTACAGACCCTTCACATATTTATACAAATTTATTGGCAACCCTTCGCTGTCTTTCCTCTAAACTAAATAAGCCTAATCTTGCTAATTTTTCTGAGTATTGTAGTCCACCATTCCCTTTTATTATTTTTGTTGCCCGTCTTTGAACCTGTTTTAGCTCTACAATGTCTTTCTTATTCTCTGGTGCCCAAAACTGTACAGAAAATTCCATGTCCATTGACTAGTGATTTGTATAGTGGGAGAATGATATTCTCATCCTGTGCATGTATCCTTGCCCTTTTTGATACCCCTTCTGATCTTCTTTGCCCAGGCAGCAGCTGCCTGACACTGGTCAGCTAAGATTCCCAGGTTTTTTTCAGTTGTACCCAGATTTTTTCCATTTAAGGGGAAATCCGAGCCTGTATTTTCTCTTCCCATGTGCAAAACCTTGCATGTATCAGTGTTAAACCTCACCTGCCACTTGTCTGCCCAAGTCTCCAATTTATTTAAATTTGTAACTGTATATGGTCCTCTTTTGTGTTTATTAGTTTACACAGTTTAATTTAATCTGCAAAGATTGATATTCTACTGTGCAATTCTTCTGTAAGGTCGTTATTATTATGTAGATTAAAAAGTAGTACCCGTGATCCATTTTGAGAATGTACTATTAATCACCACCCTTTGGGCCACATTTATTAAACTGTTTAGATCTAAAACTCACTCTTTTGCCCATAGTAACGTATGGGCAAAAAAGTGAGTTTTAGACCAAAACAGGTCATACATGTGGCCCTTTGTTTTTATCACTGAAAGCATTCTCATTTTACTTACCAACCTTTTATGTGGCACAGTATCAAATGCTGTGGAAAAATTCAGATATTTGGCATCCAGTGCCTCACCCCGATCCGGTCTAGATAGAAGCTTATGAGATTACATTATCGCACCTCTTTGAAGAATTTCCCTCTTGTGCTAACCCTTTGTATGTTAAATCTATTCTGCAAATCCTGTTCTGAAATCTTTGTCATCTCTTATATTTCCTGCTGTTCTAAAGTATCCAAGGCACCAATTCTGTATGCTTGACTTGTATGAAACAATTACATATAGCCATATCTTGCGCCACAGGAATAAACCCCATAATCATCATTTTCTGTAATGTTTCAGCTGGAGAATTCCAATTATCTTTGATGTTGGCCACATAAGTGTATGTTTAGCATTTCGCAACTGGGACACTAAGATGCTGAAGCTACATAAATGTGCATTTAGTCATGGGATTTTAATGGTCTTTGTGCCTAGATCTGGTTTTTAAAGTCATGATTATCTGGGCACTGTTCCTCATTTGACGTACATAGGCTCCCAAAATATGGCCTAGAAAATGATGTGTTACGTGAAGGGCAGTTTTCATCCTTATGATTTCTGTGCATTAATTGTAAGTTTTAGTGCTAACTGACTGGGTACTTTCAAGAAAAAATAAGAACATCAAAATGCTGCCTTTCTCAATGATAATTTAGAGATATTAAAATAGAGGAGCGCTCATATCTGCTGTGAATAAACATACAGCATCTGACTCATGCAAAAAAAAAAATGCAGAATAGAAAATAATTAGAAGATGAAAAACATCTTCCCAAGATATCTACTTCTATCCTGTTCCATTACTGTCGGAAAATTCTCATCATAGAAATAGGGAACTCTCATATGATTTTGGATGGATAATATTAAGCCTTGTGCACATTATTTTCTGTAATAAGCCACTCATAGAAGTACATGAGGCTTCTATTGGGCCTCCATATGCCTCCAGCTTCATATGGAGGCATATGAAATACGATAAATGTACACCATGCTCCATCGCGGGATGTATGTGTGGAGAATAGCTCTGTAAATACAACCCAGGAGAGAGCAAGGTACGGTAGTCCAAAGAGACACAAACGTTTCAGCAGTCTGGAGCCACATGATTTTCGGTATCCATGTTCTTGAAACCCAACTGGTTAAATTACGACTAGTAAGATGGTATACCCTGTTTTCCCGAAAATAAGACAGTGTCTTATATTAATTTTTGCTCCTAAAGATGAGCTAAGACTTATTTTCAGGGGTTGCCTTTTTTTTCCATGAACAAGAATTCACATTTATTGTTGAACAAAAAATCAACATGTATTAATATACTGTAGTGATTTCATCACAAACATCAGCATAAGCAGCCAAACTCTGAATTGCATCAAAAAATGCACTATGTCTTATTTTCGGGGGAACAGGGTATCATCTGTTATCATACACTAACATTTTCCTGGGAAACCATCTAGGTTTTCAGATTATAACTATGCACCCTATTTGCTACAGCTCTAATTGTGGGCAAGTTAAAACACCATCATAGCTTCTTTAGAATATGCTTACATAAAGGAGAATTGTTACACACTTTTAAAGGGGGTTCTCTAGTGTGTAACCTCCACTACAGCCCCTGTTGTAACAATTAACTTTACTATAGTCATTGCTACTCAGGTCCCTCAGCACAGCTGGTGGTTAAATTCATCTGTGATCCATAAAGCAGCGATCTGATGTTTTGTCAATGACGACATAATGAACTAATAGACAACAATTGACAGCGCACAGATATAGATTGCTGGTAGACAGGAAGCACACAACTAATGCTACGACTAAGGACCTTTGTTCTTGGCCTGAAATGCATCAGAACTTATCCTGTGTCCATGGATCTTATTTTTCTTAAAAAAAAAAAATTTTTCTTTAAAAACGCTGAATTGCTTTGTTTTGGTGGTAACAGCGGGCATCAAGGCAGAATTGGCTTTATTTGTTGGGGGCCTGAAAAAAGGGGAACGGAAATAAGCAGGGGTCCAAATGTTTCACCTTTTTTGGCCCCCTTTAAAAAATTTTTTATGGTAGCCTGTTGGGGGACTTTGTGTTGGTGGCGGGTTTAAAGGGGGAAAAAATTTGGGTAAGAAATTTGCAATTAAATGTTTGCTATTTTACTATGCGGATCACTTCATAGGGGCTTGGAAAAATTGAAAACTTTAGCCTTCAAAAGATGGAAAAAAATCTGCTTTAGGGGGCTCCAAATTTTATTGAAAAATTTTCCTTTTTGTCAGAGACCCCTAAAAATAAAGAAAAATGCAACAAAAATGTCCCAAAATTTGTTATAAAATCTGCAAAGTGTAAAAAATAGTTTTGAATATTCTGCTCTGCTATGGACCTACTAATTTCTATTACCTGCTCATACCCCGGCATCAAACAATCAAGGTTGACATACACCATATTAAACAAAATTAAAAATTTTGTAAGGAAAAAAGCAAGAGAACATCCATTTTCAATTGTTTTATCGAAAAGAAGGAAAAAAACCCCCATGAGGTAGAAGCCAATTGTCCTCATTTTAGGGAAAAAAAATTCCCCCTGACTCCAATCGGCAATCAGAATAAACCCCTAAAACAACGCGCTTTCCAGAATCTGGTCACTACAATTGTTATATTATTATCTCAAAAAAACATCCAGACCCTTTTTGGACCGTTAGGAGTTCCCATGACAATTTTTCAAGAGGTAGAGGATCCCCCCTTTTGTTTGGTACAGCCCTGGGTAAAAATAGACCCGGGGAGAGTCTCTTATTGATTTTAATATTTTTTAATTTTTTATTCCCCCCGAAGCCTCTTTTATCTAAAAAAAACCCAAATCTTGCTAATTTTTCGGGTATTGTAGTCCCCCCAATTCGTTTTTTTAAACTTTTGCCCATCTTTAAAAATGTTAAAGTCTACAATGTCTTGCCTGTGCCTGGTGCCAAAACGAAAACAATTTTCCCAGGGGGGTTGACCCCGTGTTGTAAATGGGGAATAATGTTCTCATCATGTCATCTATGCCCCTTTTAAAAACCCCCTAATTTATTTGCCTTGGTAGTAAGTAGTGTTAAAATAAAGCAGTCCAATAGAATAAAAAGATTAAACACTGTTTTTGATACATTTCTTACCAATGTCAAACAATTTACCCGTTGGTGCAGTAGATTCATAGAAAACCACAACTCCCCCAAACTGGTGCATATTTTTTAGTTTGTGTATTTTGAATAATTATTTTAAAGGGGATGGTATAGTATAATCAGTGTGGAGTTCAATGCGTAGGTCAATCATTTTGTGAAAACCCCGGTTTTGACAGGTGGCCCTTTTTTTAAGGGAAGCCCGCCAGCATGTTGTCAGATTTCTCTTTGAAAACCGAGAAATTGGTCCTTCCCGACATTTTCGAAGAACCGCGTCTTTATTAAAAAAATTTATTGGAGAGGGTAAAACCTATAAAAAAAGGCAAAAATAATTGGCTGTTCAGCGAAAAAGATCTCCAACCCCTTAAAAAAGGAAAGCAAAACCCGGAGATGGGGGGAAGAAAAACGAAAGATTACCATTCGAAGGGATCGAACAACAGCCAGAATGGCAAAGGCTCAGCTCGAGGATGATTAAAGACAGTCTCAAGTTACCTGTGAGTACTTTACTTAGAAGATGCCGCTTGACTAATTATCAGCAAGAAGTCCCCACAAAAGTCCCACTTTTTCAAAAAAGACATGTGTGGAAACGGATACAATCAGGGCCATCTTTTCCATTTGGCACACTAGGCAGTTTCCCGGGGGCCCCACAAGTATAGGGGCCTCCGGTGATGTATGTATGTCCCAGGAATACAAGGAAACAATTAGATCACACGAAGTGAAATAAAAGACAGGGATCCAAAAAAGCACTAAGGTAAAAAACAAAAGCTTTAAACCAACATATGTATAGGTGTGTTAATTATATTAAAATGCAGTAATGCGACGTGTTTCGCAGAGAACACTCTGCTTCATCAGGCCTATACAATACATGGAGACAGAAGATTTTAAAATCGTGTGATCTAATTGTTTCCTTACTACAAGCCGGAGCCTTTTGTGGCTGTGAGTTCGTGAGGATCCTGGCCTGCTGATTGGGGAGTGGAACGTTATACAACTGCTGAGCTCCCAACTACCTTTTGAGCTGTCAAATGAGCTGTACCATTGATTGTACAGCTCTATAAGGTGAGGAGATTTTAAACTGACTGCTTTTCTATTGATTGCGCGATAATACACATTGCACTCCTTTATTCCTTCTGCTCGAGTTCTTTGCGTCGCGGGAACCGAGCATTTCTTTGTAAGAATCCCTGGAATACAAGAAACACACCCTGGATCCCTTGGTTGCTTTGCTTATTTAACGGTTTGTGTGTTTTTAGGATGTGCAAACAGTTAAAAACCATGGGGGAGAAGGGAGCCAAAGGCTCCCTGCCAATTAGTCTTGTAGACTGCAAGCTGCTGGTGTCCAGACATAAATGGCATGATAATATGGGTGTGTTTAGAGGTGGCTAGAGAAATGACCTAGTGTGATGTCATGTATTTGGGAAGGGCCCACTGCAGTGCAAACCCCAGGGCCCAAAATGTGTTAAGCCGGCTCGGGGATAAAATTTTGCCCAAAGAAAAAAATAAACGGGCCCAAAAAGAGAAATGGAAAAAACATTCTGGGGATGATGAAAGAAAAATTGTTCTTTTTTGGGCCCAAAGGGGGCCCAAAAACCCCGTTCGTCAGACGACCCCCCAAATCTGAATTCAAGCCTTGGTTTCACTCTGAAGACAGTGAAGATGGTGGTGCAAGCATCATGATATGGGCAAGTTTCGCTTTTTATGGTGGCCCCGGGCTATTTACCGCTACCAGGAATCAAGCACCAGTTTGTATATAACAAAATACTTGAGGTATGTTCCTTTCCCCTTTGGGGGAAAATTTCCCTTTAAATTGGGGGTTTTTAACAAGACAAAAAACCCTAAAAAATACCCGTAAAAAAAATAAAATCTTGGTTTCCGTCCCAAAAATTTTTAGGTTATGGGGGCCAATCCCCCCCCCGGACCAATCCAATTTGAACCCTTGTGGGGTGGGCACCAAAAAAGGAATTTGGGCAAAGCCCAAAAAAAACAAAATGAATTGTGGGATTTAGCAAAAACCTCCAGGGGTGGAATAACATTGAAGGTTTCCAGAAGGGTTTGGGTTTTCCTATGAAAATTTTGATGGAAGGGAATTTTTGAAAAAAAATTGGGGTTTATACAACCAAAAAATTAGGTTTTGATTTACAGGAAAAAACTAACCCCTAAAAAAAATCATATCTTGAGTTTGCAAAGCAAATGCAGGGGCACTGCAAATTTTTTGGAAAAAATGTTTTATTTTTTTGTTTTTTCTGTAAGGTTTTGTTAAAAGATTCTTTTAACCCTTTCCTTTTCATGTTTTTTAATTGGGAAAAATGGCTTTCAATGTTTTCAATGCATGGAAATAAAAAACTTTTTCGGGTAAAGTTATAAAGGTGTGCTGGATCCGTTTTGGGTCCCCAAAAAAAAAGCATTCCCAAAAAGGGTGCCCTAAAATTTTCATCCAAAAATTCATTTCCCAAATGCAGGTTCGTTTTGGGGGTACGTTTTGGTCCCCAGCAGAAACGCAACCTATAAATTTTAAATAGGGCGTTGCTGATCTTTTTGGGCAAGGGAAAAGACAAAGTCAATTTTTTGAATGGATCCGAAAGACCCCATAGAAAGACGCAAAATAAACTCACATCGGGGATCATTTGGTTTTAGCGGGTTGCGTTGGCTATCGAGATCGGGGGCGATAGTCGATAGTCGGCCGCTTTCGATAAGGTTTTCGATAGTGGGCAACGATTTATGCGCGATGACCATTAAAAGTTATTTTGGGAGCAAAAAACACCCCTTTAAATTTTTACACCCAAACAAGGCTGGAGAAGCTAAAATTAACATCCAAAACAGCAAATGGAACTGCAACATCTTGGGCCCAACACACTTAGTTTAAAATCACAGAACCTTTAAATTCACCTGTGGGAATATGAATTGCGTTTTAAATTTACGAGATGCTGCGTCAATGAACAAGGGCGGGGGTGTGAAAAAGTCAAAAAAAACGAACTGTTATGTTTTGATAAATAAACTATTTTTTGCACCTTTAAATTCACCTATGGTGAATATAAAATTTTTGGTTTTAAGTTTTTCGTAGATCGCTAAAAAACCCAATCGGGTGCGCAAAAGTAAAAAAACACGAAACTGTTTTTTTTGATATAATAAACGTATTTTTTGCACCTTTCAATTCCCTGGGTGAAAAAGAATTGCTGTTTTAAGTTTTTCGGGGATGCTGCGCAATGAACAATGCTGGTGCCAAAAGAAAAAAAAACCGTAACTTGATTTTTTTCGTACGATACCCGGTTTTTTTGGGCAAAAAAACCTCGCTGAAACAAGATTGCTGTATTGTAATTTAACCCCAAGGGGAAATACAACACACAGGTTAAGGGTAAAATTTGGAAAATAACCCTTTTGAAATGTATACTGATAAAAAAAAGGGGATTTTTTGCGCTAAAAAAAGAGACCTCATTAAAAAAATGTGTATCCAATATAATTCAGGCTCCCCAATACCCGGGGAAAAATTTTTAAATAGAAAAACTTTTAATAATAAAGATATTCCACTACAATTCTCACTAAGTTTGGGTGAATTTTATCCATGTTTTTTATGAAGAGCTTGTCTGTTTTTCGCCCCGGGGCCTCCCCCCCCCCCCCGCTCCCACCGCCGTGAATTTAAGGGGGTAGATTGTTTTAAAATTCTCTACAAACTACATAAAATCTCAAATCTTAATCAAAACAAATTTGGAAGGATCACGTATTAGTAGATTTTTCCCCTGTGCAGAAAAACAAATTTTCGCTGAGCTGTTTGGCCACGGCAGGCCAGGTCCTATCCCATGAACGCTGAAAGACCTGAGGCTGAAAAAGGGAAAGGTTTTCTATGTAAAAAGAGGTCGTGTTTTTTTTAGCCCAACGCAACCATACACATCCCCTCATGACGTCGCACACACATCTCACCCTGCTCTATTCTGTAATCGATTTGCTGGCCCCCAAAACAACAGGAAGCGCCCAAAAAAAACGGATTTAATAGATGATGATCGATTTTTTAAACCCTTAAATTTTCGCATGATCTTTTAAAATTTTAATCACCAAAAAACCTTGCCCATTTTTAATTTGTCGATAAAAATCCTCAACACTAGTGATCACTTTTCTGAACGCCGATGTGTTTTAGATTGAAAGCATTGTAAAATCATACTGCACATTGTCAGTTGTTTGTTTGACTATTCATTTGGCTAAAAAAAACCCTTAATTGCTGTTTGTAAAAATTGGTAGAAAAGACATTTGGCTTCACAGGCTTTGAGATGGAACATCCCCATACTAGGGTCACAAGCCTCCTTGCTTTTCCTTCCATTTGTAATGATGGCTACAAGTATAGTTATTCTCTTGCCTTGCTTCCTCGATACCTTTCTGTAAGATAACCATATCTTGGTCTTTTATTTAGGTGCACACATTTCGAGGACCACACTGGTGTGAATACTGTGCCAATTTCATGTGGGGTCTCATTGCTCAGGGAGTCAGGTGCACAGTAAGGGAACCCTATCTATTCAAAATATCACATGCTATAAGACTGAGTTTTGTTTATACGTAGTATTTTTTACTTACAATTCATTTGGCAAATTGTCAAAACCATTAAGTAAAAATTAGGCAGTAAATGCTATTTTCTGACAAAATTTAAAAACCCGAGAAGGGTAAAAACCGCAGACAGTGGAAGCTGGAATCATTTTGCCTTCTTGTGGCCTCTTTACTTGCTCCCCCCTTTTTTATGCAGTTTTTTTCCGTTTTTTAGTCTGTTTTCTGTTACCCAGCAAGGGGCAAAAGATATGTTGACCCGAAAAAAATGGTAAAAAACGAGCTTTACATGAGAATAGTGCATTTGGAACATGTTTAGTATATAATAAGATATAAGGCTGAGTAAATGTAATATAATGATACACTGATAGGTTACTAAATCATTAAAAACTGTATGTTATAACTTCATCTGAATAGTAACATGCAAACAACATACCATGGTCATACAGCTAACACTAACGTATAATATGACACACCACATGCCACACTGAACATTTGGGTGCCTATGATTTCAAATTGGCAACACCGAGAAATATTTTCTCATGGATTCATGGAGAAAAAAAAAGTAGCGTATTCCATTATATGCCATGTTATAGAGGTATTGCAGAAAGGGACCATGTGGCAGCAGTTAAAGTTCATATGGCTTTGGTATGTGGAATCATGGGGACTTTGTTATCCACCATAGATATTATATGCACACAACTTGGCCATGGACTTGTGGCTTAAAAATGCACGTGGCTTTAAGTACAAATATATACAGTATATATGGTTGTGTATATGTATGTCTGCACTTAAAGCCACATCTGTGACTTTATGCACTAGGTAGATAGATAGATATTTTATTTTTTTATAGAGTAAAAATTTTTTTTTTAAAAAGTTAGACTTACCTCCCAGGTCTCCCTCCTCTGTCACTCTCAAGTGCCCCAGGAGTTGCTCCTCTGCACTTCCATTATCTTGTGCCAACACACACGAGATGCTCCCCCTCCATTCACTTACTGCAGTGGGGAGCATGGAGAGAGCATTCTCTGTGTGTCAAGATGAGACACCCGAAGTGCAGAGCAGCGGCTCCTGGGTCACTTCAGAGTGTCTGCAGTGTGGTACCTAGGAGGTAAGTACAACTTTATTTTCTTCTTCACCCAAGTCTGGCAGGCTTTAGATATACATTTTTGTGGCTGAAATACTTCTTTAAAGAGAATCTGTCACCATTTTTTTTTTTTTTGTACCTATTAAATGAAGACCATGATCCATATTCTTTTCTTCTTAGCTGTTTTTAATTTCTGATTGTAGATTTCTCAATTCAGTCGTCTATATATGATTGTGGGGACAGCATTCTTGCTTACACTGCTTTTAGCAGCATTAAGAGAGATGCTTTACAGCAGCTTCATGCACATAGGAGCCTGAGGACTGGATCAGTACCATTGACATCTATAGGAGAGTTTTCTAGGCATGTGCTGTGACCTGGGAAGACGTCAGTGTGCAGGGAGGAGGAGAGGGAGAACTGTGACATCTCCTATTGAGACTGGTGGATCCTGTATTATCTATACACATTGGTGTCTCCTTTCAGTTTGACCCTGCTTGTGCCGATAATGAGCAGACTACTGAAAATCTTTCTCTACAGAACAGGAAGTGTCAGACTATTTTTAGGCTTAGTGGCCAAAGTGAAAACTGCAGGACTTAAGAATTATTTAAAAATATTGAAAGTGATATGGAAATTAAAAACAAAACATAAAACATAGAAATTCCTAAAAAATGTTTTTAACATAAAAACGTGAGTTAAACAATAAGTCATTTTTGATGATACATTTCCTTTAGTTAAAAAATACATTTATTTTGTGTACTAGTCTCAACTGCCCATTTAACATTTGTAAGTACGCAGGACACAATGGTCAGGTACACTGCAAAATTTCAGAGAAACATAGGTTTATGGGCAGTAATTGGGCACTTACACTTTAGGCTGTGTCTATCCAGCACTGGTTGTTGGTCAGATTTTCAGCGGATTCAGAATTTAGAATCTGTCGAAAATCCGACTGTAACCAGTGCCCCATAGACCACAATAGAAAATTCGAGCTTTGGGCTTGTTCACACGGCGTTTTGGATCCTTTTTACGGATCCGTTTTTGGCACTTGAAAAGCACATCCGGAAAGCGGATCCGCAAAACGCAGCATTGGATTACTTTAATTTTTGGGTCCGTTTTGAATCCTTTTTCACTTGCTGTTTACGCATCCGCTTTCCGGATGCGTTTTCTGAAAGAAGAAGAAGAAAAAAAAAACTCTCTCTCTCTCTCTCTCCCCTCCCCGCAGCTCCGTTCATTTAAAAGCCCCGCAGCTCCGTTCATTTAAAAGCCCCGCAGCTCCGTTCATTTAAAAGCCCCGCAGCTCCGTTCATTTAAAAGCCCCGCTCCTCCGTTCATTTAAAAGCCCCGCTCCTCCGTTCATTTAATAGCCCCGCTCCTCCGTTCATTTAATAGCCCCGCTCCTCCGTTCATTTAATAGCCCCGCTCCTCCGTTCATTTAAAAGCCCCGCTCCTCCGTTCATTTAATAGCCCCGCTCCTCCGTTCATTTAATAGCCCCGCTCCTCCGTTCATTTAAAACCCCGCTCCTCCGTACATTCAACAGCCCCGCTCCTCCGTTCATTTAAAAGCCCCGCTCCTCCGTTCATTTAAAAGCCCCGCTCCTCCGTTCATTTAAAAGCCCCGCTCCTCCGTTCATTTAAAAGCCCCGCTCCTCCGTTCATTTAATAGCCCCGCTCCTCCGTTCATTTAATAGCCCCGCTCCTCCGTTCATTTAATAGCCCCGCTCCTCCGTTCATTTAATAGCCCCGCTCCTCCGTTTCATTTAATAGCCCCGCTCCTCCGTTCATTTAAAAGCCCCGCTCCCCCGTTCATTTAATACCCCCGCCCCTCCTTTCTTAATAGCCCCGCTCCCCCGTCATTTTAATCCCCCGCTCCCTTCTTTAATAGCCCGCCCCCTCACTATAGTCCCCCCGCCCCCTCCACTGTCCCCCCGCTACCTCCTCCCGCCGCTCCTGGCGCTGTCCCGGCTCACCGCCCCCGCCGCCCCGCTCCCGGCCGCTCCCCTGCGTCCCCCGCCCCTGCCCCCCCGCCGCCCCTGCGCTGCCCCCGCCCCTGCTCCGCCGCCTACCTGCGTCCCGCCCCCCGCTCTCCCGCGCCCTCCCCTGGCTCCCCCGGCCCGCTGCTGCCGTCGCCGCCCACCCGCTCCCGCCCCCGCTGCTGCCGCCGCCTACCTCGCTCCCGCCCCCCCGTGCTGCCGCCGCCGCTACCTGCGTCCCCCGCCCGCTGTTTGCCGTCCCCGTCCCTGCGCCCCCGCCGGCCGCTGCTGACCCCCGCTCACTGCGCGCCGCCGCCCGCTGCTGCCGCCGCCGCTCCCGCGCTCCCCCGCCCGCTGCTGCCGCCGCCGCCGGCCGTCACCTGGCGTCGCCGTCACTGGCTGCCGCCCTCACCTGCCTCCCGCCATCACCTGCGCTGCCGCCGCCCGCCGCTCACCTCGCCCCCGCTGCCGCCGACACCTTCCGCGATCCCTCCACCTCCCAGTGCGCTTTTCGCATCCGCTTTCGGGATGAAAAGCGCAGCTGATACGTGCCCGGGTTTTGGGGCGTTTTGGACGGTCCCAAAAAGCAACTCCATTATCTATATGGGCTTTCACTTGCGAAAACCCAAAGAATTGACATGTAAATTTTAAAAAGCGGTGCGAAAGCGCAACGCAGGAGAGCTCTAAAAAAAACCAAAGCCGATCCCCGGGGGAACGCCAGCCTTTGCCATTCAACTCAATTTTAAATCCAAAAATTTTTAGATCCGTTTGGCGGACCCTGAAAGGGATCGTAAAAGGTCACAAAAACCCCCGTGTGAAAAAGCCCTTAGTTAACGCAGGGATTTTTTTTCCCCTCTTTTTTATGGCCCCCGTAAAATCCGCCAAAACCCCGGGGTTCCACGATGTTAAAAATGTGGCGGATTGTGGACGGCATTTTGACAAAGCTGTGTAGAAAAACCTTACCCATTTTTCCCCTTTTACTAAACGTACAAGGACTATTTATTAAAAAAGACGTACTTATTTTTTTTTCTACCACCCCTTTGTTTGGCTAAAAAAACCCCGCAGAAACAGGTGTATTAAGATTTAAGGCTTCTTCTGCTTTTTTTTTTTGTCCAAATGAAAAAGAAAAACATTGGTGGGTCAGAAAGGGGTCTTCTCCATGCCCCTGAATGAAAGGGTTTGGTAGCAAAACCCCGAAGCTTTTTGGGGGCCCAATTGACCCCATACTTACGTGGCCAGAATGAATCCCCAGATGAGCAAACCACTGCAAGTAATGATTATGTTTGTTTCTTTAGGCTATCTTGAAAATAAAATTATTTTGTTCAAAATTTAAAATGCCGCGGAAAATTCTGTCCACTCCTCACTCAAAAGCACCCAAATGCACCTCTCTGCCACAATTATCATGCCACCCTATTCATAAAACTCCTTGTTCCCCTCAGACACCCCGGCTGGGCTGGTTTCCATATCTCCCCTTCTGTCTTCCCCACACCTGCCCCTCAACTTCACCTTCCACAACATTAAGATTTTTCCCAAAAAAACCCACACAACCACCTTTTCCTTTTCCACACACACCTCCCCCTCTTACCTGCTTCTCCCGTCCCGGGGACATATCCCCAATCGGGCCACCTCAGCGACCCCACTGTTTCAGGCATCCTCACAGACCAAGAGCCCCAAATTTTCAACCCCCAAACCCCAAAAACCATTCCCCTCACCCCTGCAGAAACCAATCCCCATGCCTAGCCTCTGGAATGCATTTTCTGTGTGAAACAAGCTTCCCTTACCCACGACCTCTTCATCCCCGCAATCTCCCCTTCCTTGGTTAAACGAACTTGGTGCCCACGAAAAATTTCCCCTCGCACTCCCCCTGGTGGGCTCCAGTTTACCCACCCCCCCCCCCCGGCAGTAAAAACTGGGGGAGGTGTGGGCCTTTCTTCTGTCGATCCTTTTTCCTTTCCTCCTTTCCACATACCTTCCTCACCCTCCCCCCCTTGGGGTGCTTTCTGTCCGCACTATCCCCTCCAACCTCCAAGGGGCTTTTGCTACCGCCCCCCGGGGCCCGCCCCCACTTCCTTGACCACTTCGCTTCCTGGCCCTCCACTTTCTTTCCCCCGCATCCCCACTATTTTATGGGGATTTTAAAATTCCATCGTACACCCCACCCCCTACTAACAAACCCGTCCACCTCTTCCTTTGGCCTCTCCCGTGGACCCTGGAGCCACTCATAAGAGGGACACACACGGGACCTCACTTCACCCGTTTTTCCCCCCCTATCAAACCTCTAAAATCTCCTCTCCCACCCTTGCCCACAACCTGCCACCTTCTCCCCAAAACCCCCCCCCCCTCCTGCACAAATCTAGTCACCACGCAGGAACCTAAAAAACCTCAACCCTTGCACTCTCTCTGACTCCTTGACCTTCTCTACCATATCCTCATTTGCTACCCAGACGCAGCCCCCACTTCTACAAAAAAAAAACCCCTTTCCACTTTTGTGCGTCGCCCTCTCCCCAACAACAGAACCCGAAAAAATAACAGAAAACCCGGCACACAGACTCCACCAAACACTGGGCGGCTTCCAGATTTCCCGAACCCGGGGAAGAAAACCCGCTCCCCCTGACTTCACTTTAAAGAATCACGCACACATTTAATCGCACTTCCTCCCCAAAACAGACTATTTCACCAACCATATCCTCCCTGCCCCCAAAACCCCCAGACAATTTTTTTAACCCCTTTAAACTCTCTCCTCGTCCCCCAGCACCCCCCCCCCCACTCCCCTCTCAGCGACTTTTTTTTGCAACCCCTTATAATAAAAAAAAATTATCAGACAAAGCTTCACCCCGCAGCCCCCACCCCTCCTCTTTTCCTGCAGTGTCCCACACCCACCCTGACCTCCCCTGACTATTCCCCCTAAATCGCCCCTACCCGGCACTCCTGACAAAACTTTCCTTCTCTGTCCCCAAACGAACCTCACCACCCGTAGTTTGACCCCCGCCATCTCACCCCATTCCTGCCCCTTTGGTGTTATCATCCCAGCCCTCCCCAACTCTTTAATTTTTCATTTCCCCTGGCATCTTCCCTTCCCCATTTAAAAATGCGACCTCACCCCATCCCAAAGAAAAACCTCTCTTGAAAACCCCCTATTGTCCAAAATGCCCCCCCATGCTCCCCTTCGCCTTAAACTCCCCTTTAGCAACACGTCCACTTCAACTTTTCCCCCCATCTTCCCCCCAACTTCTTTGACCCCCTCCCAACGGGCTTCCTCCCCACCACTCTACTGAAACGCCCTAACAAAGTCAACAACGAACCCAGCAAATGCCAAAGTCACGCCACTACCTTTTGTTTCCTCCCAACCGTCCTCTGCCTTTGACACTGTCGACCGCCCTCCTGCTACAAATCCCTCCTCCCTTTATCAGGGGGTTGGGCTCTTTTCCCGGATCTCCTCGTACCTCATGATGGACATTTTAGCTTTTCACCTCCTCCACCCCCCCCCGCCCTTTTGTTGGTGTCCCCCAGGGGGTTTTTGGGCCCACTACTTTTTTATTAAATCTTGGCCTCGGTCAGCCATAGCTCACACGGCTTTCAATACCACCTGTATGCTGATATACCCAACTCTACATCTCGGGGCCCCGTTTTCACCTCTTTACCTCCGGATCCTGACTGTCTGTCCTCCCTTTTCCCCCTTCTTTCCTCCCGTTCCCAAAACTAAAAAGTGGGGAAAAATGAATTCATTATCTTCCCACCGTCCCCCTCCTCCTCCCCCCCATCTTTCATCCTGTTAAGCTACACTCCCACCCGCACACAGGTCCGCTGCCTTGGTAATCTTTACCCAATCGTCCTTCAAAACCGCACATCCAAAAACCTCAATTGCCCGTCACCTCCACCTAAAAAAATTTTTCCGAATCCCGGGTCATTTCTTAAATTGAAAGCACAAAAATGCTGGTCCCCAAGCCCCCGTCATTCACCCTTGGGCTCTGCAACTTTCCCCCTCTGTGGCCCCCCACTACACCTCGCTCCCCTCCAAAAACCTCCTTAACTCTGCTGCCCCGTCTATTCCCCCTCCTCGTACCCCTGCCCCTTCCCCTCGCCCCACCCCCACTGGGACCCATTCCCCGCGATCCCTTTTTAAAACAACTTTGCCTCAATCTCCATAACCTCCCCTTCATTTAAACTCTGCCTTTTTTCCTTAAAAAACCTCCCCCCCGAAATCCCTCCTCACAGGGCCCTTTTCCTCTGCTCTCCTTTATCACCCCCTCCAAAAAAAACCGTTCCAAGACTTCCTTTTGCTTCCCCCAAACCCTTTTGGAATCACTGCCCCAAAAATAATTCCCCCCCTCTCCGGGGTTCAAACGTAATAAAAACCTCCCTTTTAGGGTTTTCCTAAACCCAAAATTAACCGTGTCGCACTCCTCCCCCACAACATGTCTGCCCCCACCCCCTTCTCTTCACCCTTCCCTGTAGATTGTAAGCCCTCCGGGGGGGACTCTTTCCCCCTTTTACCCCTTGTTATCATTTTTGACTTTGTAATTGTTTGACCCAAAGTTATTTTTTACCCGGGTGAAATGACAGCGCCCCGGAATCAAGGGGGGCCAAAATAAACGATAAAAAATAATTTTAAAAAATAAAGAAAGGGGGGGTAAGTTTTATCTTATTTTTTGCCCCCGGGTTTGATTTTCTGAGGAAAAAAAAAACTGATTTTCTACTGCCATTTCTAGAGGTGATACTTTAACCCTATAGACCCTTGCTCATAAAATGTTCTCACTTAGATACTATTCTCACTGCTCTATTTATCAACATATCTATTTCATTCAAATTTTAAACTTTAGAAAGTGAAAATATTTGCATTTTTCTTTCACAAAATGGTGACAAGTCAAACACTATGGGCCACAAGTATGAAAACTGTCTAGGTCTAAACCTCACATTGTTGCCGATAGCAACCGATCAGAGGCCCCCCCCCTTTCATAAGGGGATACTTAAAGGGGGGCTCGATTGGTTGCTATGGGGGAACAAAGGAATTTTTCCCAACAGTTTTCTACCTGTGGCACTAATTTTTCTTCATTTTAAACCCGTTTGGGGGTTTTCAGAGGACATAGGTAGGGGTGATTGTTGCAGCGCAGTACCGAGCATTTTAAAGGAAAACATGATTTAAACCAAAAAAATTTAAAAAAAAAAAAAAAAACTTTTTTTTTTTAAAAAACCTTGAGTTTTTGATAGGTTTTGAGCCAAGTGGTTTTAAAAAGGGAAATGGGAATATAATAGAATAACTTCTGATCCTCCCAATTTCTGGATCAACAGTACTTCTGGATTTGGTTAAAAAAAAACGCATCAAAACTACAATAGCAATTTTTAAAAAAATGCTGTGTGTGTGAAACTATTCTATACAAATTCAGCACAGATTTTATTTTTCCCTTTATCCATTTTGTTACTGTATTGAATGTTTCTTCCCGAATAGGCTTCATAAATAAACAGTGCCATCAGTGCCAGGATCCTTTACACTGCAGTTCATAAGAATGATATCTGGTCATTTAGGGAGACATGTCCCATTAGGGATGCGCCATTTTTTTGAGTATTTTGTGCCAAAAACTGTTGACACCCCATTCTCTATATAAGTGAACTGACATACACCAAAACTAGGCGCATTTTACACCAGGCACGACACATTTAAATGCACCTAAATTAGGTGCATCAAAATGGCAGCAATGATATGCTATGCGCTTAAGTAAAGGTATACCAATTATGCTATGCAAGGTATACCAAACGCCATATTTTTGTCAGGTTCTTTTATTGAAGTTCTTTCATTCAGGTACACTATGCACTTATTTAATGCGTCTTAAAACTGGAGTGGAGCCTCTTTTCTGACAAGTCGCCCTTAGTTTTTGGTTGACATTCTAATTTTTTGCCTAATTTGTTTTTGGGGATGTTTTTTTCTTATCTGACTTTTGCTTCATGCAAACGGCTGTATTATAGGACTGCAGTTGGGGTGCACTGAACTGTACTGAACATCTCTATGCTGCTGATTTCACATAGAAGTATATGGAATTTTTTTTTCCCTACTGTATGATCACAGTAGGGTTGTACACTCACCGGCCACTTTATTAGGTACACCTGTCCAACTGCTCGTTAACACTTAATTTCTAATCAGCCAATCACATGGCGGCAACTGAGTGCATTTAGGCATGTAGACATGGTCAAGACAATCTCCTGCAGTTCAAACCGAGCATCAGTATGGGGAAGAAAGGTGATTTGAGTGCCTTTGAACGTGGCATGGTTTTTGGTGCCAGAAGGGCTGGTCTGAGTATTTCAGAAACTGCTGATCTCCTGGGATTTTCACGCACAACCATCTCTAGGGTTTACAGAGAATGGTCCGAAAAAGAAAAAACATCCAGTGAGCGGCAGTCCTGTGGGCGGAAATGCCTTGTTGATGCCAGAGGTCAAAGGAGAATGGGCAGACTGGTTCGAGCTGATAGAAAGGCAACAGTGACTCAAATAGCCACCCGTTACAACCAAGGTAGGCAGAAGAGCATCTCTGAACGCACAGTACGGCGAACTTTGAGGCAGATGGGCTACAGCAGCAGAAGACCACACCGGGTGCCACTCCTTTCAGCTAAGAACAGGAAACTGAGGCTCCAATTTGCCCAAGCTCATCGAAATTGGACAGTAGAAGATTGGAAAAACGTTGCCTGGTCTGATGAGTCTCGATTTCTGCTGCGACATTCGGATGGTAGGGTCAGAATTTGGCGTCAACAACATGAAAGCATGGATCCATCCTGCCGTGTATCAACGGTTCAGGCTGGTGGTGGTGGTTTTCATGGTGTGGGGAATATTTTCTTGGCACTCTTTGGGCCCCTTGGTACCAATTGAGCATCGGAGCCACACCTTGTGGAATCTAAGCCACGAAGAATTGAGGCAGTTCTGACGGCACAAGGGGGTCCAACCCGTTACTAGCATGGTGTACCGAATAAAGTGGCCGGTGAGTGTAGGTTGGACTGGATGTTTAGGTGTCGTTTTTCAACCTTATCAACTACGTAATTGCTATTAATTGGTATTGTCACAATGCCCATTTCTACTTGTATTAGTGCTTTCTTAGTCTGGAGAGCCATATAAACTAACATAATGGTATACTCCTGGGAACTGCCATTATCACCATGATCAAGGATATTGGTACAGGAAAAATAAAACATAAAGGGTTGAATGCGTGTCCACACTACACATTGATTTCAGTGAGCTTCATATGGTCTGATAATGTTCAAAGCCACTGGAAACACAAATCAACCTTTAGAACAATGTATAACCACAATAATAAATTCAACCGGCCCCCTCTGTAATGGTTCATGTATAATTAGTAGTACTTTCACTGCGTTACATCTCGCCTAGCAGTGTGGTATTCAGAGGAGGTACACAGACTGACTGAGCTTGTACAGCAATACATGATGTCTGTATGACTCTGTACTTAAAGAGGACCTGTGTCCCCATGAATTAACAATTCTGGTGCATCTTTCCTCAAATCTCTATATTTAGTGGTTCCCTTATTATTACCAATCTGTCAGCTGGGTGTTACCCATTGGGGAATGTCCTGCGCAGTTTGACATTGTCCAATCAGTGCTGATAGTCAGTGACACCCTCTAAAAACTGGAATGGTAACACCCAGCTGACGGACTCAGTAATACATTTCTAGAAGGAATAACAGAGGAACAGCACAACACAGAGTTATAGGTGGAGAGGCTCCAGAATTGTTAGATCACAGGAAACAGAAGGATTTACTAAAATAGACATATTTATACATTCCTTAAAGAAGACCTGTGACATCTCCTGTTGTAGTAAATCCTTGTGTTCCCAGTGAAATAACAATTCTGGAACATTTTCTCTTATACTTCTGTGTTGTGCTGTTCCTCTGTTAATCCTTGTAGAAATGTATTACTGAATCTGTCAGATGGGTGTTACCATTCCAGTTCTTATATACTGCCATACAGGCTGTGTGCACATGGCCAGGCCTTATTCTTTGTAGGAGGGAGGCATTATCTACTGATCACAGTAGGGCCAGCATTTATGGTTTATATCTTAGACTTATTTCAGAGATTTAGCACATGTCCTAGGAAGTTTCCTGGTGTATATAGTAAACATATCCAATCACTTAAAATAGGCCAGAAGAATGTTTTATGTATGCATATTTTGTCCTCTTTTCAGGTGGTATACTTTGGGGTTTGCTGCTATTCCATTGAGCTACATAGAGCATATTGTGCAGTATATGTTATTAAAACGGGACCCTATTTACATATGATGGTTACCACTGGATGTAATTTATAAGTACAGTATATGTCAGAGTTGTATGTCGTGGAATATCCAACTGCATTTTGCTGTGTAAAAAGAGCTTTGCTCCTTGTGCAGGTTTGTTGTGTCTTAGGCTTCCATTCATAGCTATCTGGATGGGTCTTTTGAGCTTTTAAAGGGGTTTTGCCACGATCTCATTTCATACCTCCTGTATCCAGCTCTTCAGCTCTGTGTGCTCAGAAGGGGGCGTGTGTGATTTGTTTGAATTGCATATCATGTGATCCAGCAGGATGACATCACCAGGCTCTTCCTCTCTGTAGTCAAAGAAATGTCTGTTTATGAATAGAGCTGTGTATAACTACATTGTAGCTCAGAGGTAAAGTTTTTACCTCCAGACACAAGGTTCTAGGTTCAAATCCCTGCAGGAACCAAATCTGTGAATTTTTTTTCCTCTTTGTCAGTGCACAAACCTCATTGCGGTTTCTTTTTTTAATTTATTTGCACTGTTTCAATAATTACTGAGGAGTACAGAGGACAGGAGTAGAATGACAGCACCTGGGGTTGAACACTCAGTAGCTGCCTGAGAGGAGAAGTGATGTCTGGGCATGTCTGACCAGGACTGAGGAGCTCTCAGCCCTGGTCGTATCCCCTGGAGACGAGCTGTAAACAGTGGATCACTAAAGGAGCAGCTAAAACAAAAACGGTGCAGAATTTTTAATAATGATGAATGGTGAAAATGTTTGTTATTTTATTTACAAACTTCCCACGTCAATTTTACTTTGTGGCAAAACCCCTTTAAGTTCTGCTCAGTTTACTTGGGTTTCTGATGGAATTGCTGGCACTTGTAGTATAGAATATTTTCACAAGTAAAATCTGTCACTTGTGTAGTTTGAAGATTTAGGATCTCCTCAGCCTTATGTTTTGGTTCCCCATAGTACTGCTAGAACGTGTAGTGGAGGCTACATGCTTCTCCATACCCCTGGCACTGGACTTACAGAGAACTTTATAAGAACCCCTACACTGCTAGTTTACAAGCATTGATTGTTACAGTGTAATCATCTAGACTTGGAAACACACATAGGAATTTGCATTTGGAGCCAAGCTTTTAAGAAATGTCTATCTTTGGTTTCTCTATAAAGTCTGCACTGTCTTTTTAATGTTTCGTGTGCTGACATGATGTAGCCAGTTTCTGAAACATATACAATTTTACAAAATAACCGGAAACAAATTGTATTTGGCTGTAAAGAATCACATAGCACAAGCCCACGAGATGTGATCATTAACCCTAAAGTGGTGCCAGCTCCGATTAACTTCATACTGTTGTGCCAGGCTTGCCAGACGTACATCCTTGTCTATTGCTTCAATCTTTTTATGGTTCATTTGTCAGGAAATAAGTATGCCAAAAGCCAACTATTTCCTATGTAATCAGTCATAGAGGTCTAGGTTATGGAGTCAACATGTCTTTTAAAGGAGAATTAGATATAAAATACAAGTTGGCTTTATACACAAGAACTATTTATAGTATATGTGTGTAACACTTGTCAGAGCTAAAGACATCGGAGATAAAGCTGTGGTCATGGGTGGGATGTTTTCTAATGCAGAGCACATTTCTACAATTTGTATGTTCAGTTATTATTCAGTGTTAATAATACAAAGCTGCCCTTTATGCCTTTTTATGGTGTGTATTTTAGAGGCTGCTTGTGGAATAGTATGTTATCAACTATCATCAGAGGAAGTCCAATATCAATGAATGTTAGACCCAGTTATACAGATGTGAGTTTTGTTTTACTGGCAAAAAAAAGATTTTCTGCCTATTTACTTTTCTTCTCAGTCTCTTAATTTATGATGATTGCATTATAGAATTGTGCAGAAGTTTTAGGTAGGTGTGAAGGAAATGCTGTAAAGTAAGAATGCTTTCAAAAATAGAAGCATTTATAGCTTATTTTTATCAATTAACAAAATGCAAAGGGAATAAACAAAAAATAAGTCAAAGTCAAATCAATATTTACGGTGCGTTCACACGGCAATGGACAAATACCAGTCGGTTTATCAGACTGGTATTTGTCCGGTTTGTATGCCGTGCACACGGCCTCGGGGAGGACGGTTTTTCTCCACGATGAGCGGAGAGAAGCCCTCTCCTTCACATTCACAAGCACATATTCCATCTGAAAACCGGACGGAAGAATGTGCAGGTAGAATGTTTTGCGGGCGGCCCGCGTGCAGTGGGGACTGCTGCACGGGTTTTCCATAGAGCACAATTGTGCTAATTTTTGGCCGAAAACCATCTGCAAACCGCCAGAAAAACTGGCCGAAAACCCGTGCCGTGGGGACATGCCCTTAGAGTGACTGGTCTCTGCCTTCAAAACAGCATCTATTCTTTTAGGTACACAGTTTTTGGCAAGAAAGTTGTTCCAAACATCTTGGAGAAGATCTTGCACGGACCTTCTTTAGCTGTATTTTGCTTAGATACTTCTGTCTACTCGTGTAATCATAAAACACACTTAGTGACATTAAAGGTATGTTCACACGGCTTATTTTGGGGCACATTTTGTGGCGTACTGCGCTCTAATACGAGCAAAATGCACCCCATAATTATGATAATCCATAGTTCTCATAGAGAACTATGGATTATGCCTCCTCTCCCCGCTCGTACAATACGATCGTATTGTACACGTGGGGAGATAAGTGACATGTCACTTATTCGTGGCACGAAAGTAATGCATGTCTATGGGGCTGGCGTACCCGGCGTACTCGCGGGGCGTACTACAAAGGTGACGTAAGACGATGGACACCCACGGTGCCTGATGAGTCCATTGACTAAAATAGGGTCCATCATTGTGTTCAACATTTTAACGGGAAAAATAACGCTACGTGTTGCACTATTTTTTCTGTCAGTTTTGACAACATTTGCTATAGTGGCTCCAAAATGAGCACCTGAAACAGATGTGAACCTAGACTAAGGCTGCTAAAAAGTCTGGAAAGCCTCTGCATCTTATCTGTATCTATGCCAATAATATATGTTGCAACATTGCAGCCTTGTAGTAATAATGGGGCATTAGCAGTCCTGTAGGCTGTGCTGTGCTATGCTCCTCTATTATAGGGGCACTACGACATCCTTTCTATCTATTTATGTTGTGCCACATGTTTGTTTATAAATGTAAAGAATAAAAATACAATGAAATAAAAATGGCAAAAAAACTGTGTCAACAGAAAACATTATACGTGTGTGCCAACACCTTGACTTGGCCCTGACTAAATGTTAGTGCATCTCTTAAGTAGAGTCAAAGACCACATTTCAGGTCACTACTGAGTGTCCATCAAATTTCTGAACATCATTCATAAAATATGTAAAATTATTGAACCCTTATCATTATTATGCTTTTTAATAGAAATTCTGATAAAATGGTGCTACTGAGAGATGCTGAGACATTGCAGGTTAGGGGGAGAAGGAGACTGTGCTTAAGTTGCATCCATATCAAGGGTTCTGAGGATACAATTACTTAGAGTTCTAATTTTAGTCCCTTGAGTCATAACTATGGACATGATGGACATACAGAGTGACATGTTCGAAAAGAGGCGCTGCCACGGCAGTTTTAAGGCGCATTAAATCAATGTATAATGCACCTGAATAAACCTGTCAAGAATCTGGCGGGTGGTAAAGCTTGCATCGTAAAATTGATGCGCCTACCTAGGCGCATTGCATAATTTAGGCACATAGAATATCACTGCTAGCATATTTGATGCACCTACTTTAGGCGCATTCAAATGTGTTGTGTCTGGCGTATAATGCACCTAGTTTTGGTGGACTACAGCTCATTTAAATAGAGAATAGGGCATCAACAGTTTTTGGGCACAAAATACACAAAAAAAAATGGTGCAGCCCTAATGGAACATGTCGCCCACAGTCTTCACCTCAACATCTTTAAGTCGGTCGCAACAGCATAATTTTGTCAAATGTGTTTATAGTATACAAAGCTATTTTTATATTATAGTACAACTTTTTATAAGCATTGCATGCATTTTCTCTACTGTTGCATACATTTGATTTAGTCATTGAAGTTTTTAGCATGTGTTTATACATTCTTTAGCTAATGACTTTGTCTCTGATTTGCAGATTGTGGGTTAAACGTACATAAACAGTGTTCTAAATATGTGCCCAATGACTGCCAGCCAGATCTCAAGCGCATCAAGAAGGTGTACAGCTGTGACCTTACCACATTGGTGAAAGCACACAATACTCCAAGGCCAATGGTTGTGGACATGTGCATCCAAGAGATTGAAAGCAGAGGTTTGGAAATTTATTGTAATCATTTTACTTTATATATTCAGTGCAAACACATATTATCTGCTTGTCTATGGGCACAATACCATCTAGTAACTAAGTCAGTCACTAAAATATTTGGGCAGGCAATGATAGCCATAATAATTTCTATATGTGACAAGCTAATACCTATAATATCTTACACATGTGGCTTTTGGACCCCTAGGATGTGACTTACAAGCTGGTGGTAACCAAATACTATTGTCAAGATGCTTGCCACGGTCCAGCTCTTGACGGCGCTCACTGGCCAACCACCAGCAATTACTCACCTCTCCACGCTCCTGTCTGCTCCCCACTGCTGCTGGTTTCCGCCGTGCACATCCCCTCCTTAGGGCGTCCATGCCGTCTCTTTAAGATTTTAAATGTCAGCACATCATTTGTCTTCCAATGGCTGGCCATCACTTGGGGTTTAAGGAGCTTCTTTCCTTTGCTCCTGGCCAGTGTGTTGGTATTACTTTGTGTACCTGACCTGTGTGGTTGTCACTTGTATTCTGCCACTGGAATACTAACTTGCTGCCTGTTACTCTACTATGCCCAGCCTGTCGCCCTTTGTCTGTGCACTCAGCTGTCATCACGAGTAGCCACGTCAGGAGTGGCAACCTGGGGGTTCACCACAGCTAAGTCTGTCCAACCTTGCAAAAGGCTCCAGTGAAGACTGAGGGTACCTTAGACTCCACTCCCCTGGCATGGTTTGTATCACCATCTCCCGTGGTGACCTGGAGGATCCCCACCTGCATTCCTGAATGTCACAACTACCGTGCCCTAACTGTAGCAACATAACATTACTAGAGCTTGGCATTACAGTGAAAGCCTTATCAGTGCCAGAGATAATTTGGCATTGATGTTTTATTTTTGTAAATGTACACCAATATTTTTCCCCCAAAAAAAGAAATTTAGTGTGATCACTGCAGTTTTTTTGTCATACTCCTTGATTACAAATCTATTGTACTTATTAAAAGTGGTGCTAGTTTTCAGTACGTGTTCTACCTTTTACACTGCAATGCTTTTCTGGTTGATTTAATTTGATAAATGGACCTAACTTTTTTAGTTAAAACCTAGAAGGGGGAAAATCACTAAACTGGTTGGTGTGAGGATTTACACACCTTTCAGACCTCACTGACTGTTTTGCATAAAGCAAAGGCTTATGGGAAAAGAGCTTAGGAGCTCCACAGTGCAACCTATTGGATGTAGTTATTCTTAATTCACGTGTAGCTCGCAGGAGCCTAACAATGTGAAAGGGATTTGAGCCAAACCAGTTAAGTCCATCTGCAGACAGCTGTTTTGGGGTATTTGCCCCTCGTAAGTGCAGCGTAGAACTTACTGGTTTGGCTGGGTGAGAGGCGAGAGTGTCTTAGAAGGGGGAAAATCTCTCTTTAGGGAGAGCCACCAATAAATTGGTTGGTGTGAGGATTTATGTGCCTTTCAGACCTCACTGACTGTTTTGCATAAAGTTGAAACCCCTGTAAGTAGTTAAAACCTATAAATGATTGAAAATATACATACCATATTGTGTACAGTTAACCAAGTATCTCATAAACAAGAGAAGATGGTCCTAAAAATACACAGTTTGCATGATGTATAAATAAAAGTCATTGCAATGAAAATATGTAACCATTACAACTATTGGAGATGAGAGAGCATTGGCAACTATAGACATGCGGTTACTGAGATTTTGTGATGAAGGGACATACCTTAACCATTAGAGCTTCCAGCCTCCTGTGCTTCTGTTGGGTATTCTCTCTTACTTTGTGTCCAAAATGAGACATTGTCACGAGTTAATTACAACAAATCTTTAATCCTTTTAAATTTGTCAAAATCCAGACTAGTAACTCCACTAGTGATTTCCATATGGCTTGTGCCTGGAATCCTGAAGATCAGCTCATGTTGTAAATCATTGTGACATTAATGTGTGTTTCAGTGATTACTAACTTGGTATGTTAGGGAGAGTCTGAAAACTCTGCGGCTAATACAAATGCTCAATTATAGCTGGGAAAAGTAAACATGTAGCATGGGTTATACTGAAACTTGTGACTTTTCTTAATAAAGATAAATGTTTTATAAGGTAACATTTTTTACTGTGTTGTATGACTGTTTCCATTGTTGCTTAGTTTTGCATTTCAGACACTTGCTTAAAGGGGTTGTCTCGCTACAAAGAATAGCTTTCAAATTGTAGGGAACACAAAATAAAGACATTTTCCAAATATATTGCATTGTTCCTCTGTTTCCCTAAAGAGAATCAAGTGAATTTATTACCTCCATGGCTATTTCAGTTCCCTCAGTAATGGACCTGTAAACAAATCTCCTGGGGCTGTTTGTTCAATGAGATAACAGAGAGTGAGTCATCACACAGGTCAGCAGTGTCAGTCAGTGTCCTGTGCTGCCAGACAGTAAAAAGCTTGATTTATCTCAAGTAAACAGCTCTGTAATTAGGGCTTTTGTTTTGGGGATCAGATAAGAAGTCCTCAGAGTAGTTTGAGAAGCTAATCTAATCTAATTAGCATCTGAAAGCAAGGAGCTTATGCTGTACAAGCAAGGAGTTTATGCAAATTAGTCTGAACCAGGAAGTGACAGAGAATTTCTTTCATGCATTCTTTGAAACCCTGTGGGGAGACAACTCCTTTAATGGTAGTGTTAGGCTAGGTCTACACAGCAGTGGACAAAAAAGTCACTGAAAACCAAATCCTAAAAACTGGATTTTTTTGTCCACTGCCGGTCAAAATCTGCTGAAAAAAAAGTCCTTTTTTGGCACGGTTTTTAAATGTTTTTTTTTTTTGCACTTTTTTGCAGAAATGCAAAGCATTATATTTGCTGTGTATTTCTGCAAAACACATGCAAAAAATGCGCCAATAAATATTCTGCGCTTTACATAGACTCCAGTAGTAAATTTTCTGCCCTGCTCTATCGTTTTTGGCAGCAAAAACGAGCAGTAAAAAAAAAAAACATTCTGTGGAGCCTGCAGAACATTTTTACTATTAGGGTATGTTCACACAGCTTATTTTAGGACGTATTTCGGGGCGTAATTCCCGTGAAATACATCCTGTAGTTAGCAATAGTTCTCAATCGTAGTTCTCATAGAGAAAGCGTAATGAAAGAGAATGGGGCCGGCCCCCCTTCGCTTTAGAGGAACGCGCTAAGCAGCGCATTCTTCTAAATACACGCCGTCTTGCAGCGCGCACAGGTACGCGCCGCAAGACGCCGTGTGAACATACCCTTAAAGTCTATGGTACCTATTTTGAGTTGCTTTATTCAGTGGTTTGTAGAAAACCTCCACTCCAGGTAACTAGCCCTAATAGGCCCTATTCCACCCTAATCAGTTAAATAAAAGCCAACAAATTCTCCATGCACTCAACATCTATCCATATGTATAATATACCCCTAACCAATGTGTTTCCCCATGTACCTCACCACGGTTCATCAGAGGGAAGTACGCCCCGCAAATACGGTAAAATCATAGCATTCATTGATTTGAAATGATTTTCAGACATATTCTCTGATGCATACTGAGTGCTGGGAGAAAGACGTGACATGTCACATCTTTCCGGCATTTACGCACGAGGGAAGGTGAGAGTCAATGAAAGCATTGTGGGAAGTATGTGCTGACCAGCGCGTTTTTCAAACAGCTGGCGTATAGTGGCATGCACAGGTGCACGCCGCTATACGCTGTGTAATACCTTAAAAGATATTAATATGATGCAACAAATTTTTGGGACATCTTAACCATCTGTGCTACCAAAATGATTGAATACATTGAACAAAACTTATTTGGATCCTTAGATAAAATTTATTTATATGTTTTATGGTTTTGAATCTTAAATGTGATGTATTTGGCAATTTAGAATGTACTGAGATAGCACATTGGCCATATTGGTTGTAGAATTTGACTATATGAACACGTCACCGTAGCTCATGAGGAGATCTGGTGTATTAGAGGAACCCTCAGTCCTGCCCTGCTAAACACGGAAAGATACCTAAGTAAGAGTCAGAAAGTTGGCGTTGACTGTAAAGTGGCTGACAAATCATCTCATGAACATCTGGTAGACATTCGGCTGTGGGCTGCATAGGAATCCCTGTGGTGCTGCTGGTGTACTTCTTGTTCAGTTGTCTTGTGGTTCCCAGCATCCCACTGACATTAGATATATCAAGAGTTGCATTTTCAGGTTTAATGATATAATTTTCCAGCTCCATTTTTTGCTGAATACAATATGTAGAAGTAGTTTAACTTTGCCTGCTTGACTGCATTGTTACTAGAATCTTCATACTTGGATAGGAATAAAATAAGACCACCAATGCTTAAAAGTTTTATGAATATTGGCAAGTTAATATAGTACTCACCAGTATGTATGATAGTGTCTTACAGCACTTTATAAATGGGTGCTGTTGTGAGACACATTTATGTGCCAAAAAGTGGCACATAGAGTGTGTGGCAAAATTTGTCTCACTCTCGCCACTATGATATTGGTATGAATTGGTTTTGCGCCACATTTTTGTTGTGATACATTCATAAATGTCTCACGTGGTATGAATCTGGCACCTTGTGCCCCCATAGCATTGGCGCATGCAAAAGTGTCTGGTCTAACACAGTATGCGCTAGATTTTGGCATATATCTTTTATCTATTGGACTGGGACAGGTTTTTTGGTTTAACGTTCACCAAAACTGGTGCAGCCCCATTTATACATATCTTCCTAAATGCGCTACGTGTCCGGGAACATGTTTTATAAGGCTGTTCTCAGAAATAATTGCAGTTTTGTCTACTTAAAATGAATTCCCATGTTGGATGAAGTTTGTTATGTCTATAAGGGTGTATTACCCAAGTTGTTTTTGTTGTGGTTTCTGCCAAAATTTTCCTAATTACAGAAACTGCATTAATTAAAACCACACATTTTGCTATTATACTGAAAGAACAGCACAACTGCTACAATACTCTGTCAATGTATTCAGTAGAATATGTGGATCAATATTTTATAAATGCCCAGTTGCAGTTTTGTAATAAATAAATCAAGATGTTACTAAAGTTGTTATGAAAATTATATATATGTTTGGGACCCACAGCTATCTCCTAAATGTGCCCTGAAATCTCTCCGTTCTGAGCCGAGAGGTGGTCACAATTCTCCCATAGCCATGAATGGGAGTTCCGAGTTCAGCCAAGCAGTGATGCTCAGTTGTAATCACAACTTTCCATTCATTTCAATGGAAGTGTCCCAACCACCTCTCCTTTCAGAACTGAGAGGTTTCGGGGCTCTTGTTTATAACAAATGTGCATATAGTATGTACGCCCAAAGAGATAGGCTAGCTAGGGATGTGGCCTTGTATCCATGCTACAGGTTCTTATCTATAAAACTTTTAAGAGAATTGAATTGGGAGAACAATCTAAGCTAAAACCAGAACACAAATCTTTCCTGGTCATATGACAGACATAAAGGTGCAGGATACCCTACAAGACAAAGCTCTAATAACCTATAATAAGTTTCTATTACATGATCACCTGTAAACAATGAATGTGCCTATTTAATGGCAGCAAGTAGAGATGTTGAAAACTATGAAAAACTGAATACAAAGGTGCAGTGGAAAAATTTACAACTTTTCATTGTTTTGTATTTTATCTGCTGAAACCAGAATACTGCTTTGTAAACCGGCTTGTAATCATCATATTGTCAGGAATGTTTTGCTCCTCAGGTGAAACAGTGAAAAAAATAAAAAAAATTGGGTGTAAAGATTAGGCAAAAGTGGCGAATAGGGCCTTGGGCCATTGACTTTATTATCTAATGTTGCTGTTTGATGCAATATGCGATGCTTATGTCTTTGTACAACAATCTGTATGGTGATTAACTTGATGCAGAAGCTTGGATAAATGTAGACCTAGATGGAAAACTGAAGCCCAACCATTCTCCTTTTCTTACATTGCACATACTTGTTAATTTCTTTATGTGTATGAATAGATCATTTCATCTCATTTTTATCCTATTACTTTTTAGGTTTAAAGTCAGAAGGTCTATACCGGGTCTCGGGTTTTACTGAGCACATTGAAGATGTAAAAATGGCCTTTGATCGAGGTGAGTTGTTAGCTGAGTTACTGTGAAGTACCAATGTGGGCAAGAATGTTTTAGGAGAACATCTGTATCAGACCCTAATAAAAATTAGAAACTTGCAGCCAAATTCCAAGAATGGTCCCCCTGTCAGAGGAGTGATGCCATTTTATGTGTATTACACAAGAACCTATGTCGGGATAAGAATGATTTATCATTTAGATCTGACCATGTTTGGTTTTTGACCTCAAGCTTATCAGCTTTGATATCTGATTCTCTTGAGCACCTCTGGGAAGCTCTCATGGAGAAATGAAACAATGCTCCAGTGACAAGTCAGACTGTTACCTATCTAATCAGTTGTTCTCCCCAAGATAAATGGCAGAAGAGATTAACTCTGTTGATATAATATGTAATACAGCCAAATCTTATTATTCCGCCTTAGAAAATTGTCCTATGCTCAGGATAGGCTATCACCACTTTCGTACTGAGGTGTCTGGGGCCCACCAGTGGAGTTGATTCTTGGGGTCCATCAGGAGAGCTGATTCTTGGGGCCCACTAGTGGTGTTCATTCTTAGGGTCCATCAGTGGAGTTAATTCTTAGGGCCCATTCTTTAACTACTGTACAAGCCTACACATGACTTTTGTACTCTGCCTCCTTTTTTTTTTGTATTTCTCCCTAAAAGGGGCCCAGCATGCTCAAGGGCCCACCAGGGGTTTCCTTTACTCACCTGTGGACCAGTCCAAGCCTGGCTATCAATATTGGATTACTGGGGGTCTGACTCCTGGAAACCTTGCCGATCAATTGATTGAAGAGGATGCAGAGCTCCTGTGAGCACTTCATGCTGTTCAGTGTTTAGAAGTGTACAGTTTACATGTGCTATACTTTTAGTAGTAACAATACAAGGTATTGCAGCACTGTCCAATTTGAGTAAATAAGACCGCTCTACAGTACTTTGTTTCCCCATTTTTATACAGTGGGTTTGGAAAGTATTCAGACCCCTTTATATTTTTCACTCTTTTTGTTTCATTGCAGCCATTTCGTAAGATCAAAAAAGTTCATTTTTTGCTCATTAATGTACACTCTGCACCCCATCATGAAAGGAAAAAAAACCAGAAATGTAGATATTTTTGCAAATTTATTAAACAAGAAAAACTGAAAAATCACAGTATATATCAAGTATTCAGACTCTTTGCTCAGTATTGAGTACAACCACCCTTTTGAGCTACTACACCCATGAATCTTCTTGGGAATGATGCAACAAGTTTTTCACACCTGGATTTGGGGATCCTCTGCCATTCTTTCTTGCAGATCCTCTCCAGTTCCCTCAGGTTGGATGGTGAATGTTGGTGGACAGCCATTTTCAAGTCTCTCCAGAGATGCTCAATTGGGTTTAGGTCAGGGCTCTGGCTGGGCCAGTCAAGAATGGTCACAGAGTTGTTCTGAAGCCACTGCTTTGTTATTTTAGCTGTGTGCTTAGGGTCATTGTCTTGTTGGAAGATGAACCTTCAGCCCAGTCTGAGGTCCAGAGCGTCTGGAAGAGGTTTTCATCCAGGATATCTCTGTACTTGGCCACATTCATCTTTCCTTCAATTGCAACCAGTCGTCCTGTCCCTGCAGCTGAAAAACACCCCCATAGCATGATGCTGCCACCACCATGTTTCACTGTTGGGATTGTATTGGGCAGGTGATGAGCAGTGCCTGGTTTTCTCCACACATACCGCTTAGAATTAACACCAAAAAGTTCAATCTTCGTCTCATCAGACCAGAGAATCTTATTTCTCATAGTCTGGGATCCTTCATGTGTTTTTTTGCAAACTGTATGCGGCTTTCCTATGTCTTGCACTGAGGAGAGGCCATAAAGCCCTGGCTGGTGGAGGGCTGCAGTGATAGTTGACTTTGTGGAACTTTCTCCCATCTCTCTACTGCATCTCTAGAGCTCAGCCACAATGATCTTGAAATTCTTCTTTACCTCTCTCACTAAGGCTCTTCTTCCACGATTGCTTAGTTTGGCTGGACGACTTGGTCGAGGAAGAGTTGTGATCGTCCCAAACTTCTTCAATTTATGGATTAGGGAGGCCACTGGGCTTTTAGGAACCTTGAGTGCTGCAGAAATTCTTTTGTAACTGGGCAGATCCTTAAACCTCATAATTATCATGTGCTCTGACAGGCACTGTGAGCTGTGAGGTCTTATATAGACAGGTGTGTGCCTTTCCTAATCAAGTCCAATCAGTTTAATTAAACACAGCTGGACTCCAATGAAGGAGTAGAACCACCTCAAGGAGGATCAGAGGGAAATGGACAGCATGTGAGTTAAATATGAGTGTCACAGCAAAGGGTCTGAATACTTATGACCATGTGATATTTAAGTTTTTCTTGTTTAATAAATTTGCAAAAATATCTGCATTTCTTTTTTTTTCCTACCAAGATGGGGTGCAGAGTGTATATTAATGAGCTAAGAAAGGACATTTTTTTATCTTACCAACTGGCGGCAATGAAACAAAGTGTGAAAAATTTAAAGGGGTCTAAATACTTTCCGTACCCACTGTAGGTACCAGTAGTTACAAGTATGAGCACATGTAAAGAATAAAGCGGCTGCAGCGCTCACACGACTGACGATGCCTCCAATGATCTAATCTTGACGGCCTATTCTGAGGTTAGGCATTCCATTTTATTAGGCTGGATAAGAAAATAAAAGCTCTTAGTTAAATGACTAATTGGCCTTTGATTATGGAGTAGCCTAGTTATCTCTACATTGTTTAGCATTGGTGACAGAGCTATTTCTAAAGTAACAGAAATAAATGTATAATTAGTAACATTGTACTTAGGAATAATTATATAGTTTATATCTTAATGTCTGGTCCGTTGGTCCAGTCTTCTTTTTCTACTTGTACATTTTTAATCATATGCTTATAATAATAAACTTTTCTCTTTCAATAAGTTTATATTTAGTTTTCCATAAAAGAACAGGTGCAGTAACAAACAGTCATATTCCGGTTGTTATGCTAAAGAAGAAGCGGGGTTTAAAAGAAACAAAACTTCAGTAAGACACATCTGTAGTAGCAAATAATACAGGTGTTAGTTATAACGTAAGAATCATAATGTAAAACATTTATAATAAACTAGAACTTTTTAATATAAAAAAAGAAAAACGTAGGGGAATGCAGGTAGCAAGAAGCGAGAGCGAGACGAGGGGGGTATGGACATTAGCCCTTTACTTAGTTGTAGTGAATTGATCACGTAATTCGAATAGGTGCCTAAGCCTGTGGAATCCATGTATACCATGAACTTTGGACAACATTTATCAAAAGTGTCTGGCAGTATGACTGTCTTTGTTGCCCATAGCAGCCAACAAGAGCTCAGTTTTCATTTTTTCAAACAGCTCTTGAAAAATAAAAACTGAGCTCCGATTGGCTGCTATG
This sequence comes from Phyllomedusa bahiana, assembly GCA_025379985.1. Lineage (NCBI taxonomy): Eukaryota > Metazoa > Chordata > Amphibia > Anura > Hylidae > Phyllomedusa > Phyllomedusa bahiana. The sequence continues at coordinate 34,993 of JAODAL010014418.1, read as the reverse complement.
AGCCAGATCACTGATACAATATAGAGCAGAACTGCTATGTACTGGTTTCTATGGCAACTGTCACTCACTATGTCCGGTCATGCCCATAGAGCACTGCTGGGTATGGGGACGTCACAGACAGAAAAGCTTCCGGGCTGTCCGGTTAAGCAGACAGCAGCCGCGATCATGCTGCGGCTACTCCAAGGGAAGACAGAAAGAGCTTCCTCCTTCTGTCTCTCTCTTAGCTGTCTTGATCGTGATAGATCGCAGCAGCTAAGGGGTTAATCACCCGCGGTCGGACTTCACATGCAGCATGGGGCCAGCTGTAATACACACGATGTCTAGGACGTCATGATGGGGTTAAAATGCTGCCGGATTTTGGACGGCATTTTAACAATGCTGAGTAGACATAGCCTTAGTTAGTTTTGATAAATGAGGTCTGTTGCATTTTGTCAAGTAATAAGTTAGTAAGTTTCTCATTAATAAATATATCATCCATGCACAATTTAACTTCTTGGAATGAACTCTACTAATTTTGGCTATGTAAGCAGAAAGTTTGTGAATAGTTTGGTTGGTAAAAGGTTCTTTCTGGTGGTTTGAGACATAATAGAGCTAATTTGGGAATGTTATGTATAATAATGTAAAATAAACAGGGAATTAGGCCAAATACCCAACAGCCAGAATCTGGTGAGTTTACCGTAGGATGCATCCATCGTATGTATATTACATGGTTCCTATAGATCGGCATCCACTAAAACAAGTCACCAGATATTTGGCAACTACATGTGTGATCCAACTAGTGACAATATAACACAGCATCAGCATTTTATATGCCTACTCTAAGGTCAAAGTATTCACATAGCATTGGGAGATGAACTCCTAGATAGATCATCCATCCGCTGACTCATTTCCGCTCTCAGATTTGTTTGGCAGTTTTGATGCAGTTATGAACCAAACACAGTCAGGAGTCCAAAAAGAAGGAAAAGTTTAAAGAAAAGACTCCAAAGTGAGGTTCAAAATGACTGCATCGAAAAACTGGCATATCTGATTCTGGTTTATACTGCAAGTGGCTTTTCACAAAGCTGGCTGCAACCACCGTGCACTAGCAGATGTTTATATTCTGTCTAAAAAGCTAATTAGACTGGCATTATATGTGCCAGGTTTCAATGCACAAAACTTATTAAGAGGCTCACTCCTCCTAATGAATGTATCTTATCTTGGACTGGTTTTAAAGGGATATTCCCATCTCATTAATTCGTTTTAAAAATGTAAGTAAACATAAATAATATTATTACCAAATACATTTCTACTCTGATTTTGCTTCATTTTGAAGATATGGCAGGTTATCAATCCTGCTTGTTTAATGATGGTCTCCTCTGTGCTCTTGCTGCTATGCCTTATCAGTGGTGGAGGGTGGGTGGCTAGAGCACATAGTGGTAACCTAAAAAAAATCTGTAAACAAACAGAATAAATAACTTGCTGTATCTTTAAATTGAAGGAAAATAAGAAGATACATTTTTTGGTAAGAATGTTTATTTGCCTTTGAATACATGTTTAAAGCTAACCAATGAGATGGAAATACCCCTTTATACCAGCAAATGAAATCTATGAGCAGGTGTTGATTTGCACCACATTTTACATTATTTTCTACCATAAATCTTAAAACAAAAGTTTTTGGTCTTGTCCCTCCTGTTTTAATCAGACCACTTTCTAGTCACTTAAAATTAATCTAAAGAGTAAATTAAAAGTCACCATTTATATCCCAGTTATGGCATTCATTATAATTTGCAACTAATCTATGCCATAAAAGTGGCACAAATACATTTCACCTTGTTTCAGCATACTGTCACAGCTTACAATTCTGAACTGGCACAGAATGCATGATGAATTGTCAGACATACCCATTTAATAAAAATGTGACCAAAAAATATATCAGAAAACTTTTCAGATGCAATGGACTTCCTGCTAATCTTAATACAGAACTCAAAGTCATTATTTTCCATGACTACTCAAAATGTCCCTTTAATATTTTATATTAAAAATAAAATACAATATAATATTATTAACTTGATTGAGAAGAGTGCCGGGGATTCTATTTCACCAGCACAATGTGTATTACAGTCTGTTCATCGAAGCTGAAAGTTTTGAAACCGCTCTTTGATATTGTAATTAATCCTGATAGTACAAATAAGAAGTCATCTTAAAATATTCATGCACATTGTATCTGGGAAAATGGTTTTGGGTTTCACAAAGTGCTCTGTCTTTTCATAAAGTAAAACCTAATCATATTACCTGCGCAGTCATAAAAGAACATAGACATAAGAGGACCTCCACGTAGCTTCAGAGCCTTCTGATTTTCAGGTTGGGCTGGATTTTATCATCTGGATTGTGGCTATGGTTCTGTTACTTAGTGCTTTACTACAACTAAACTGGCCTAAATTATTACATACAAAACAGCTTTGTGTTTGACACTTCAGAATAGAATGGAATGCTGTCAGTCAGAGATATCAGGCACTTTAGGGCACCATAGCAAAATCTGGAACAGGGCCCTCATCTGTCATGGTGGAAGTGCGTGTTCAGGACCCATTACAGATAAATACAGACACACAAGTACACGTGTGTCTGCAGAAAATACTAAATTACACATTTAAAAAAAAGAAAGCCTTGGTGATTCAACATTGTTATATAATAAAATATTTAGAAGTTCCGAGGGGCAAATACCTTTTGTAGGCGTTGTATATATGTGACAGTTAAATAGAAAGGTAGATAGACATATTTATATATAGAATCACGAATCCAGTTCCGTGGGCACGCTCACACACCTCCACGTCGTGTATAGCCTCTGTCCTCCTGTCTGTCGGCTTCCCCAATCTGCCTCTGTTACAGGCTCCTCCCTAAGCCGCGTGTGCCCATGTGCATGGGGATTTAAAGAGCCACCTCTTAAAGCAGGGGGGTCAAACTCATTTTCACCGTGGCCCACAACAACATTGTGGTTGTCCTCGAAGGGCCATTGGAGGGTGGCCAGGTGCGTTTTTCGGGCTGTCAGAGCTGTGCCACCTCCTGTGAGTTGCTTATCAGCTGTGTCTAAGCTCTCGGGAGCTAAATAAAAGAGCGTGGTGGGCCAGATTCAACCCCCGGACTTCGAGTTTGATACCTGTGTCTTAAAGGGTGCCTCCCCCTTAACTCACTGCCAGTTTGTTGTTTTACGTAGTAGTGTTCTGCCAACTTCTATTGTACTCTTTCTTGGTTCTGATCCATGGCTTATTTCTGTGGATCGCTGGCCTTCTGCTGATGCCTAGTGTCTATTCCTTCGGTGAACACGTTGAGGTAGCGACTTGAGAATTCCCTCCAGCGAGGTCCATATCTTTTGTACAATGGGTAAAGAATGAAAGCCAGGGAACTCCTTAGACTCCACTCCTCGACGTGGTTCTATACCAAAGCTCACAGAAGACCCAGTGAATCCACTTTTTGAGTCTTGAGACTTGTTATACAATATTAAGAAGTACTAAAGTATAAATACTTTTCAAAGGCACTGTATACACATGCATGACAGTAACTATAGCCATAGCAGCCACAGTGGGGCCTACTCAGGTACAAGAACACTGTTCTTTTTTGTAGGGAACAAGTAAATGGTGGTTTTCTCCTTTCCAGCACTACTATCTGGGTTTCCTGATAGATGGCAGTATTATTTATACCTTTATTTTTGCTACTTATGATGCTGTTTTAGTCTATTGTGATTAGGGGGTGATGCCCAATCTCATTTTGTTACAGGGCCCTATGAATTCTAGTTACTCCCCTGTATACATGATAGGTCGATATATAGATAGATACTAAAATAGATACTTAAAAGGGTTGTCTCACTACAATGATTGATTTTTATCTTAAAGATCTTGCAAAAACAAGTTACTTTGCTATATATATCCATTAACAGTGTCCTACCAATTCCTAGATACAGTATCCTCTCTTGTATGGGCTGTGTCAGCTCCTCAGGTCGCTATAGCTATAGACCTGTTCAGTCTCTCATGATAGACTGAACAGGTCTATAGCTATAGCTACAGACCTGGCTTCTACTGCAGCCTGGTGCAAGCCAGTAAACACGCCCCTGAATTCAAAATGAAACCAAGAAAACAGGATGAATCAATGTAGTGAGACAACCCCTTTAAAATAATAGATCAAAGTTAATTTAAAGATACGTTTATTCCTAAAGTACAATTATTTCAACATACAAAGTTAAACACGATAACTTTTAGTTATATGGTTTGTTGATAGCTGTAAGATTTTAATTGTTAATTTGGCAATAACTGGATTATACAGGGAAACAGAGGCTGCGTAGTCACGTGGTCAGTGCATGTGAAACAGGTGCGGCATGTTTTGGATCAGACTTTGCTTATATGAATGGATTTTACTGATCCCCTGTTGACAGAGCCAATTCATTGAGAAATGGCATTCATGGAACAAAAGATCAGTTTAATGTCCTGATGGGTGCAGCTGTTGTTTTTTGTTCCTAAAATGATTTTAATTGTTTATTAGGGGTGTAGATGAAAGCATTGCAAATAGTCCAGCACATCATTATTACGGCTAGAGGAAATAATACAGCATTGAGACTTGAGTACTAATACTAATTTAAAACTCCAGGGCCTGCACCACAGAATAGGCACCTATCTGTAGAGAAACACAGAGTATATCCAGCTACTAAGGGCCACATGTATGAAACGGTTTTGGTCTAAAACTCACTTTTTTCCCCATAGGTTTCTTTATATATTATCTTGTTCAGTGCACCTATTGCATTTTTTGAGCATTTTTTTTTAGCCTAAGCCAGAAATTGATTCAGCAGGAAGAAGAAATAAAAGTCCTTACTTTATATTTACCATTCCCTTTTAATCCACTACTCACTTTGGCCCAAAAAACGGTATATCCCATTAAGATATCCTAAGTCAAGAAGGGGAGTCCCCAAGGATAGTCCATTTTTCATTATGTCTGTCAAATAGCTGAAACGTTAAACGTAAGCAGGTAAAAGATTCTTGTCTCTCTGGGGGACAAAATCCATGCTGCACCACAAGGATGGCTCATGAGTTCAATGACCATATAATGTTTCCTTTCTCCTATGGTGGTGCTGCAGGAACGTTCCTTTGCAGATTCCAGCTGATTGCTGAAGGTCCCAGCTGTTAAACAACCTGAAATCAGATCATTCTTAGGAGATTTACCTAACAAAAAGATATTATGAAAAGTAAGCTAGTCCCTTAACTCCTTTCTGATACATGATGTACATTGACATGTAGGGTGGGGAGTATGGAGAGGGGTTATGAGATGAGCTCACTTCATACACAATGGGTGCCAGTTATTTATTACCTGCAATGGCCATGACAGGAACTAACTCCAGTCCTGGTTATTTAACCAGTTACATACTGCGGTCAATAGCAACTGAAGCATAAATGATCCCATCAATTACCTGTTCGACCACATTAGTAATAATAATAAATTGTGCAACCAATCAGGTGATCAAATGTTTAAGAAAAGGAAACAATGTGAAATTAAGGGCCACATGTATGAAACTGTTTAGGTCTAAAACTCACTCTTTTGCCCATAGGTTACTATGGGCAAAAGAGTGAGTTTTAGACCTGAACAGTTTCATACATGTGGCCCTAAGTTTTTTAAAATGTAAAAAATTAAAGATTTAAAACAAAATTTTTCCAATTCATCACATAAAAAAATGGAAAAAATATAACCTTTAAAATATCATGGTCCTTTGGTGAAAAAACATTAAAGTTTATGGGTAAAAGAATATGGCAATGCAGAGAAAATATTTTCTTTAAAGAAAAATTTAAACTTTAAAACTTATATACATCATATGTCTGTGAAATCAGAGAAACATCACAGGCATGTTTATGGATTCCTAAAATACTAAAGGTATCATGTTTGAGAACTGTTTGCTATAGATCACTAAAGCTGTGCAAATGGTGAGAACTGCTGGATGTGGAGCATCTATTATATGTATGTATGCATGCATGTGTATGGGTATTATGTCTTAACCTGTCCTGTGTCACTTTCTAACTGAAATACTGTCACTGTGGATGACCACATGTGCTTCTAAGGCATTTATACAGTACAGACCAAAAGTTTGGACACACCTTCTCATTCCAACAGTTTTCTGTATTTTCATGACTATAAAAATTGTAGATTCACACTGAAGGCATCGAGATGGTTTGGGGTGAGCTGGACCGCAGAGTGAAGGCAAAAGGGCCAACAAGTGCTAAGCATCTCTGGGAACTCCTTCAAGACTGTAGGAAGACCATTTCAGGTGACTACCTCTTGAAGCTCATAAAGAGAGTGCCAAGAGTGTGCAAAGCAGTAATCAAAGCAAAAGGTGGCTACTTTGAAGAACCTAGAATATAAGACATATTTTCAGTTGTTTCACACTTTTTTGTTAAGTATATAATTTCACATGTGTTAATTCATAGTTTTGATGCCTTCAGTGTGAATCTACAAATTGTATAGTCATGGAAATAGAGAAAACTCTTGAAATGAGAAGGTGTGTCCAAACTTTTGGTCTGTACTGTATATGTGGGCTGATAGAGTTGGACTTGACACCTTATAGTTTATAGTGTAGACGATGGGTGCAGTAGAAGGATGATCCTGCGCCATCCACTCACCAGTGTAGCAGAGAGAGACTCCTACTACACTCACAATCAGCACCTACATCAAAGTTCTATAGAAGAATGCACATAGTGATGGGTGGTACCAAGCAAGGGGGAGGATGAAGAAGGAAGCTGTCTCACTTCACTGTGCAGGTGTATATAGATAGATGGATAGATAGATAGATAGATAGATAGATAGATAGCAGTTGTGGATGTGACGTCTATTACCCTCTTGCAGCAGGGTATCTACTAGTTTACTAATAAATACCAAATAATCCAAAATAATAGATATTTATATAAGGTATTTCATTTTTCTATAATCGATTTGGCTCTTGGCCAAATAATTCCTGCTTTTTATGTGTTCAGGAATATCAAGTTACTTAACAACATGGGAAGTCTGGAAAAGTGTTTAAAAATAGAGCAGCAGGACGATCGGGGCCAGAACAGGTTACACAGACTTTCACTGTATGTCCAGTTGACATTCCATTGACGAGGCAATGTATATTTTTAGAAAACTATTTCCTCCCTCTGACCTAATGCTGTCCTAGTTCTATGGGCATGTCTAGAGTCTGATCACTAATGCTGGACATATTTCTCTTATCTATATGACCATAGTGTCAGCATGAACCATCCAAGTTGTTTCAGGTCCCCCTGTAAATAGTAGACTGTGCTATAGTAGCAGGTTTGCTAGAAGTATGCTCATACCAGCAGGGTATGCTGATAAATTCTGCAGAAGATAATAGTATTAAGGCATCATTTACAGTGGACTCTGATCTCAGTGTTTGTGAGAAATATACAATCCCCTCATTTGTAAAGGTTTAACTATAGCTTTAGGTCTTACTCATGCAGAGACTGTACATTGACACATGTAGTCCCTTACCATAGGTTAACACAGTGTATTTTTCAGCACAGAAAATTCTGTGTGGAATCCACATCCTTTTGATTTCAATGGTAATGGTTCTTATTCTTTTTTTGGCTTATTTTTGGCATGCAGACATCATGCAGAACATTGCCTTTGCGTTTCATGTGTTTCTGCTTAAATTTTTCTGCTTTCGCATTGGAATTGTTCGTCTTTATTTTGACAGAGATTTTTCCAAGAAGAAAAATATTCCATGTGAACCTATTCTAAGGCTCCATACTATAGAGCTGTAGGTGTGCACAGTGTCCAGGGTATGGTGCTCTGTTCAGCACAGGGCTTTTTTATCCAAGAAGCAACACTTCCAATAAAGTCTACCACCATTTTTTTTCTGCCAGATTCAAACAGAAGTGGACTAAAAAATTTCTGTATAAAATCAAAGTAATACAGTGGTACTGCTGGAGCAACTAGTCTGATAAGTGGCACAGAGGATCTTGGTTAAACGGAATGGTTAAAATAATTACATTTATTTAGGCTTGAGAAGAGATGTCAAAGGGGAGACATGATTCATTTGTACAGAAGATATGGTGAAAACGTGTTTCATGTAAAACTCCCTTAAAAAAATAGAGGGCGTTCTATATGTCTGGAAAAAAAGGTTGTCTCTAGAGGTGATAAGCTTTCTATATCATAAGAACTGTTGTGGAATTGCCGTCTCAGGAGCTGGTACCAGCCGTACTAACGATGCATATAAGGTATATGCATCAAAGTAATATTGATTGTTTTCGGTTTATTTGCATTTATCTACTTTTGTACATGTTTATAGCTAGGCTCATATTGGTTATTAAAGTTGTGATCCGTCACTATAGGGCGTTATGTGGTAAACGTTATATGTGTTTGTGTGTCTTATATTTCTCTTTTTGCTTTTTAGATGGTGACAAGACTGATCTTTCCAATGCTACCTATCCAGACATAAATATCATTGCTGGGGCACTGAAATTATATTTCAGGGACTTACCGATTCCAGTGATCACATATGACACATATTCCAAATTTATTGAAGCAGCAAGTAAGTGATGGCAAATCCTATTGTGAACACCCCTTTAAAGAGGAACCTGTCACATAGTTTATGCCTCCCTTGCTGAGGACAGCACAAGCTAGTGTCAGACCTGCTGTTTCCAGCGCTGTGTCCCTTATTCTGTTAGATCCTGAAGTTTTAGAGCATTTAATGCTCAAATCTGCAGTTTTCAGCCAGAAAACAGTCATGAGAAGAGTCAGTTTTTTTCATGCCCTGCCCATCTGAGGCTAGCCCCGCCCACCTCAACTGATAAACCTATTACTTTTAATAGGCAGAAACATGTGAACTGCCAAGTGGGCAGGACTAGCCTTAGGTGGGCAGGGCTAACACTTGCTCATGAATAAGATTTGAGCATTAAATGCTCTAAAACTACAGCATCTTACAGAATAAGGAACACAGTGCTGGAAACAGAATGTCTGACACTAGCTTGTGCTGTCCTCAGCTAGGGGGGCATAATCTATGTGACAGGTTCCCTTTAAGCGACAATGTCTTTGATTAAAGGTTGAAAGGTGCAGGTCCTACTTTTGGGATCTGCCTATATCTTGGGATGGCCCCCGAAAGTTTCAGCTCAGAATGGAAAGCCGGTCGCGGTTGCACACAACTCTCCATTCTGTTTTTTGGGAGTTTTGAGTACAGCCGAACATGCCGCTGACCTGTACTTGGAATTCCCATAGAATAGAATGGAGAGTCGTGTGCAAGCTCTCCATTCCTAGCTGATTCCCACGATAAGTGCAGGTCCCAGAGTTGACACACTTTGATGGCATATCCTATCAATATGACTTCTAAGTCTATAGTGGGAACACCCCTCTAAAGGCATGATGTTTGGCAAAATTCATACACTGTGTTTGGGGTATTGCAGGTCACAAAGGAGCAGGGTTGTTTGAAGCACAGATTTTCTTTTCGGTGTTCTTTAGTCTCTGGTTCATGTCCTTCCAGGTCTGTGCTGGGCAGAACGCAGTGTCAGTTTCGGTGGGAGTGCTCTTTTCATTTCTTTCATATATATTCAGTCTATAATCAGCTATTTGTGATTAAGGTGATGTGTGTAGAACATTCATCATGTGATAAGTCTCTGTTCCTTTGGGAGCCATTCCGCTTGGCATCCTTAAGTAGAACTAGTGCACTTTGGACCTACAGAGCAGATTTTGCCATAGTGTGAACAAAATTTGCCAGTTGGTTGGCTCTGTGTACGAATAGCAAAACAGTAGTTTACATTTAGCAAAAAAGCAAGATTAGCAGAAAAGGTTTTACTTGGGGCATGACAACATATATGTATATACACACTGCACACTGTACATTCACACTAGGACTAACACTTTATATTCTATTATTTTGCATATTTACATATACACAGTCGAGTCACATTATTATGAGCAGCAGCTAATATCCAGAATAACCATCTTATGCAGCACAGACAGCAACTAGACTGGCTGGGAGTGACTCAATAAGGTCCTGGTAGGTTGTCACAGGTATTTTTGAGTCATGCTGACTGCATTTCACAGCTGCTGGAGGATGCATGGTGGAGAATCTATAGAGTGAACATGACGATCAAGGTAGTCCCCCAGATGCTTAATAGTATTCACACAGATGCTTAATAGTATTCAAGTCTGGAATATTATGGGGCCATGAGATTTCTAGCCACGTGACATTTTGCATTGTCATGTGTAAAGTTGTCATTCATCACAGGCAAAACAATTGGCATGTATGGGTGAACGTGATCTTTAATGATAGATTCATACCCTAATCAGTTGGTTGTGCCTTCCACATGGATGAGTGGGCCCGGAGAATTCCACAAAACCATTTCCCAGACCATAACGGTGTCATTACCCCAGCTTGTGCTCTTCCAGCAATGGTTGCAAGGTGTTTGTTCTCTGATGTTTCTCAACTGACACTTGAACGTCCATCTGTTTGATGAGGCAGAATACCTGACTCATCGGAGAAGGCAACCTTTGCCAATCACTGAAAATAGAAGCCTTTTCTCCAAAAGCAACTTGGTTAGCAGCGGTGTAGTAAACTGACAATCTTCTTCAGAACTCAATAAGCAGTAGGGTTCACAGAACTGTTGTTTTAGACACAGCTCGCTGGCTCATTTTGGTGGTGAGCTGCTTTACTGCATTGTAGCAGTTAACTCTTGCACATCTTTGTAGCCAACATTCACCTCTCACATGTGAACAGTTCACATACTGCACAGTTTCAGAAATATTACCATTCTTGGCCAGTAATCATTCTTTTTTGCAACTCTGATAAATTGCCCCCTACCCATGAAGGCAATGAAGGATATGTGTGCAGACAGCCTATCGCCCACCTTGCGACAAAGTAAGAATGCTTTCAGAAATAAAAGTGTTAATAGTTTAATTCTATCAATTAACAAAATACATAGTGAATGAATTAAAGAGAAATAAATAAGTCAAATAAATATTTGGTGTGTCAGATATATCAATATAATGGATTGTAAACTTTTTGTTTTTAGAAATATCCAACCCTGATGAGAGATTAGAAGCGATACATGAATCATTGATGCTCTTGCCTCCTGCACATTTTGAGACTCTTCGGTACCTCATGATCCACCTAAAAAAGTACGTAACTTCTTTTTTTTGCACTACAAGACTGACTATATCTCAGAGTGATGTAGGACGAAAATATAACAGTGAAGCAAAATACCTATTTTAAAACATAAATAATACATAGTAACTAGGGATGAGCGAATTGAATCTGACAAAGTGGAATTCGTTTCAAATTTCAGGAAAAATTAGGTTCCAAACGAAGCCAAATTTCCTTGCACTCTGTGCCAAATACTTCCGATTTTATCATTCCTGGGGTGAAATACCTTTCAACTACACAGTGTGTGTTTGTGTGTGTCATATACACATATGTACCTGAACCAGCGGTTTTTATTTTGGGATATTTCTTTCTGTGCCAAAGAGTTACTTTTCTCACTTAGGCAATGTTCACACGGCTTATTTCGGGGCGTATTTACGGACGTATTTATGTCTGCAAATACGTCCCGAAATACGTGTCAAATACGCATCACAAAGTGTGGCGCGTATTCCGCGTCGTAAATACAATCCCCCTTCTTTACTAGGGGATAATACGTCGCAAATACACCTCAATAATTGACAGGGGACTTAATTTTACGATCGTATTTCCGTACGTATTTACGCCCGCAAATACGTCGCGAAAATACGACTCGTGTAAACGACGAGGCATATTTTACATTGGAATCAATTCTAATCTAATTGTTCATTATTTTAGGCGTATTTCGGGACGTATTTGCTGGCGTAAATACGCCTCGAAATAAGCCGTGTGAACATAGCCTTACTGTGGTGAAATATCTTTGAAATACAGAGTGTGTATTTCTTACATACGCACATCTCCATTACAGCCAGTTCAGTCTTTTGGGATATTGCTCTCTGTGCCAAAGAGTTACTTTTTCACTTACTGTGGTGGTGAACTATCTTAGAAACACAGTGTATGTATTTCTCACGAACACGCATCTCCCTTGCAGGCAGGTTATTATTTTGGGATATTGTTCTCTGCGCCAAAGAGTTAGTTTTTCACTGGTAAGGTGGAAACACCATTGAAATGCAGCTTGTGTATTTGTCATATACACACACATCTCCATTACAGGCAGGTTATTATTTTGGAATATTGTTCTCTGGGCCAAACAGTAAATTTGTGACACTTATTTGTCTTAAAAAAAACCTTTGAAATACAGCTTGTGTTTTTGTCATATACACACATCTCCATTACAGGCAGGTTATTATTTTGGATATTGTTCTATGTGCCAAAGAGTTACTTTTTTCACTTATACGGTGAAACACCTTTGAAATACAGCTTGTGTATTTGTCATACACACACATCTACATTAAATAGCTGGACTACAGGGCAGCCAAACTGGATGTGTGGCCACAACTTGCCGAGTTTGCACTGGAGAAGCTGTCCTGCCCGGCCAGTAGTGTGGCATCAGAGCGGGTGTTCAGTGCGGCGGGGGCCTTAGTTACCCCAAGGAGAACACGCTTGTTCACCTGAAATGTGGAGAGACTCACCTTTGTCAAGATTAATAAGGCGTGGGTCAGCCAGGATTTCCACACACCAGTACCTGATGCATCAGATTAGATCAGCCATGCCCCCTCACCCAAACTTTGACAAATGAGTATGGATTCTTCTGGCTACCTGATTCAGCTACTGTTCTGATGCTGCCACCCACCTGATGCCACACATCTGCTGCCAGCTGCTCCTTCTACCACTCACCATCATTACCAGGGACTGGTATTGCCACCCACCTCCTTACTCTTCACTGGGTCATTAAGTAGCCTTCTGAAGCTGCTGCGACCTCACCACTCAGGTCTCCTCATGCTGCTGTTGTCACCATGTCACTCTGTGGCTTGATGCGGCTGCTGTCGCCACCTCCTCATTATGTCACCTAGCTGCCACCACCTCAAAATTATGTCATTGCGCCACTCTCCAGCCTGATGCTGCTGTTGCTGTTGACACTGTATAATTGTGCCAATCTGTGGTCTACTTATTCTGCTGCCACCTCCACAATCTGTCATTGTGCCACTCTGTGGCCTACTCATGCTGGTGCCACCACCACAATCTACCATTGCCACTCTGTGGCCTACTCATGCTGCTGCCACCTCCACAATCTGTCATTGTGCCACTCTGTGGCCTACTCATGCTGCCGCCACCTCCACACTCTGTCATTGTGCCACTCTGTGGCCTACTCATGCTCCTTCAACTAACCACTCTCTCACTCGACCACCCTGTGGTTTCCTAATGCTGTTTCCACCTTCCACCATTCTATGACGTTGCCACTATATGTGGTTTTCCCCTTTTTTTAATCTGTCAGAAGGAATGAAAAGGACAAACACAACCTTAGTGGCTGTAAGGCCAGTATGACATGGTCCTTTATTTGCATCAGGATTGCCTGATGATTAAGTAGACAAAAGCTGGAGTGAATACAAAACACAGTATACATGTAAATATCCCAAAGTGCGCTCTTTGATGCTATAGTGGGATCTTGTCCCTCTGCTCGGTTCTTTCTAGCTGAAGCTGACATTACCCTGTCAGGCTGCATTCCCACTTCAGTTACTTGGTCAGTTTTGACCCCGTAACTGCCCAAATAAGTGAAGTGTGAAGCAATTCTAAGAGCAGCGCCTGTCATCTGCGTGTCATACTAAATCAGCATTGTATCAATACCAAACCATGCTCCCTATGCATATTTTTGCATAGTACAATGTTCTACAACACCATACACGCTGTCTGCAGCCAGGAAATAGCTGGTTTTTAATGTGATTCGTCGGAAATAAATTCAGAACGAAAAAAAATTTGGGGGAAAAATTCGGCAAATCAGCCAAATTGAATTTTTGAGAAATTCGTACATCTCTAATGGTAACATTTTGTTATGGCTGTAAGAAAAAAAGATAAAAGCAAATTCATAAGGTCATATACTCTGGAGTCTTGCATTCATCTTTAATGCCATTCACTTCAAATTGCTGAACTATGGAGATGCTATAAGGTTATATCTACATGGCATGGTTTTACAGTAGGATTTTGACACAGATTTTGGACTTGAAAACTTTCAAAATCCAACTGTAAATCATCCCCATAGACCTCAATAGAAAATCTATATCTGTAGTCTACACAGCTCTGATTTTTTGAGGTTGGATTTAAAAATCGATGTTTTTGTCAAAACACTCGCAACATGTTCAATAATCAGTTGTATTTCACTAGGAAAATGGTAGAAAATTGACTATTGAAGTCAATGGGGGACGCTAATAACCAACCGGAAAACTATTTGTTTGTTTTTTGGCACGTTTTTTGCATTGATTTTTCAATCTCTGGGTAGGTCTATCTATCTCCACAGAAAAGGAACCTCACTCCCTCCACTATCACATAAGAAAAAAAACTTAAAAACCACGGCAAAAAACGAAAACCGCGTAAAAATCCTCAGGTTTTACTGTTCAAATACTCATTGGATTTTGATTCAGAATCAACACTGTGATTTCGGAAAAAAAACCTTGTAAGGCATTAGATTAAGCAGAAAAATTCTGAAGGCACCACAAGTCAACTTTCATGGTCCTCATTGTTGTGACAATAGCTAAAATTGGGCAGACCCTGCTTAACGTGCCAATTTTACAATTTTAAAGGGGTTGTCCACTTTGCAAGAGAATCTAATAGCCAGCTCCTGGAGCCCCATTAAAATAAAACAAAAAATTTATACTCACCTGCCTATGGTCCCCATTTCCAGCGCTGCGTCTCTCCAGTTCTGTGTCACTGCTGCAGCTGCGGATTAGCTGTAAGGCTATGTCTACACAGCACACATTTTTAATTGTTTTTTTGCAGCGTTTGTCGTTTTCGAAAGCCGCTGAAAAAAACAGGTCCGAGAGACTTTAATAGTAAAAAGGTTCTGTTGTCTCCACAAAATGTTTTTTTTCTGCTCGTTTTTGCTGCTGGTCGTTTTTTGTAACATGTTGCAAAAGACGAAAAAGCAGGGCAGAAAATTTACTTTTGAAGTCTATGTAAAGCGCCGGATGTTTTTTGACGCGGTTTTTGGACGGCTCTGCTGAAAAACTGCCCAGGTGTTCAACAAGGTATACGAATTTTGCATACATTAAAAACTGCCCAAAAACGGTGCCAAAAAACTGAAAACATCCCAAAAAACTTGTCGGAAACCCAGCTGCTTTGGAGAAAAAACTGGTGTTCAAAGCAGTTTTTAGGTTTTGGTTTTCAACGAGTTTTTTGTCCTATGCCGACGCAGCGAAGGTGAATATGAGCTTTTTTTCCCTTTAATGGGACCTTGGCTGCTGTCTGTTAGATTTTCTTGTGAACTGGAGAACTCCTTTAGCCCTCTCTGCGGAGCACATTTCAGTGAAAAGCCAGATCACTTACTGTACGAGCAATTAAAGTAAAACCTGTTTTATACCAGAAATGTTTTTTTGCTGTTTACACTAACAGTTTCCTGTTATGCTTCATTTCAGAGTTACACAGAATGAGAAGGAGAATCTGATGGGGGCAGAAAACCTTGGCATTGTCTTTGGCCCAACCCTGATGAGACCTCCAGAAGAGAATGCCATGACATCCTTAAATGACATGCGGCACCAGAAACAAGTTGTGCAGCTACTGATACAGAATGAAGACGTTTTATTCTAAACATATGAAGGATTGCTTTTTGCACTTATTGCTTTAGACAACCTGAAGCCGCAAAAAGATTCATAATAACAAGTTCACTAGCTGAACTTTAGTATCTGTTGTACCACAGATACAGCACATGCCAAATTATTTGATGTAGCATATGTCTCATAGACATATGAACATATCTCCTTTAGAAAAGGAGGAAGGTTTAGGAAGATAATCCAGCCAAGATGTTTCTTTAGCTTTTATTTTGCCTTTTAAATATATTTTAAAGGTACACAAGCCCTTTTTACTGAAAATCTGTCCGGGTATGCTGGGGGGTTGAAGTACCCACTGGAGAGAAAAAAGTTTGAGATCACTCTTATCCTGTTAAAAAAAGCAGCGTTTTTGGAATTTGTGAGGTCATATTCAGATCACCATAATGGCCTCCACTCATGGTGTCCGCTGGTAAAAGAGCCCGCTGCAGACTCGCAGGGCCTTATGTATGAAAACTATCTAGCAGTAAGACTGTTGTTGTTGCCCATAGCAACCAGTCAGAGCTCAGCTTTCATTTTCCCAGAGCACTATATGAAATGATAGCTGGCCTCTGATTGGTTGCTATGGGCAACAAAGACAGTCTTACTGATAGACAGTTTTCATACATAAGGCCGTAAGTGTGTTTTGATGGTTGAATTAACCTGACAGAGGCCAAAATAATGTCCTTTTGACCTTGGTCAGAACGATATATGTAAGTATGTTGAAAAAACAAGGCATGGAGTAATTTATTAGACTATACTATTCTATGGAATGGTATACAGTTAAAAAAAAAGAAAACAAATTACAATGGGACCCTATGGGTGATGTATCCAGCTGTATGTCTATATGGTGGGGTATGTCCCAGGCCTCCATTGGAGTAATACGTTGGGAACTTTTTTCCAGCATATATATGTCAAACAGAGACCATTATCCTCATGTGAATCCAGCCTCATGCATACATACCTGTTCCCTGCACTATGTATCTATACAATGTCTTGTAGATATTGATAAAGTATTTATCGATTAAGTGGTATTAGAAATTACACTTTGATCCATCATTTTTATCACTTTCTTAAAAATATAAATATTTATTTTATCCATTGATTAATTTATGTATCTATTAAAAACTCAGTTCACCATGGTAAATGAAAGCACATATAAGTATTACATACCATTACAGAGCTTGACACAGTTGTGGGACCACTCTTTAAAGGGATTGTATCTGCAGTCAATTTTAGTTTTATGAAAGAGATTTAAGATAGGAAAAGAGAAATCAAATGGATTGTTTATCTTGTAACTATTTAATTCATGTTTTTAAAAACTTCCCTGCGGGTGGATGTGTTGCAGATATTTACTAGTACTTCCTTTCTGTTTAGTCTTTAGTGAATATCTACTATTATAGTTACTGTCTAAAGAGGGCTGAGAAATTCATTGCATGAAAATACCCCAGTATTAAAACATAACTTTTATTGCTATTAGTATAAAAATATTAAATAATATCCCAGATAATCAATAAAACTATAGATATAATAAATCGTGTATCAAGAGTGCAGCAGCCACCTAAATTCTAATTGTTGTATGGTGGATTTATTCCAATTATCTTGATATGCTTGTTCTCATGATGAAATAGAATTTAGATGGCTGCTAGACTCTCAATAAATGATCCAGTACCTCTCTGGTTTAAATGATTATCTGGGGCATTATTTTATATTTTTATACTAATAGCAATAAAAATTATATTTTAATACTTGGGTATTTTTATGCAGCAAATTTCTAGAGAGTACTGCAGAGTTTATCTGCGATATGGCAGCTGTAATAAAAGTGAGTTAATGTCCAATAAAAGGGATTGTCCAGCAGAGGAAAATTCAGTTTAAATGGGGCTAGAGTGCATAAAAAAGAAAAAAAAATGTTATACTTACCTACCTTTTTCCAAACGCTGCCGTTACGCAGCAGCCGGGGGTCTGTTACTCTGCACTTCCAACTTCTCATTCTGATATACAGAAAAAGCTTGCACTCTATTCATTCACAATGTAGCATAAGCATGTTCTGTGTGTCTGAATGACAACCCAGAAGTGCATTGTAATGCATCCCAGGGACAGGTAGGTAAGTATAATTTTTTTCTTCTTTTCCGCAGTCTGGCCCCATTTAAATTGAATTTTCCTCTGCTCGACAACACTTTTAACTTTTGTAATATTCACAAAGAGATGGATAACATCACTATTCCCTAAGACCAGGGAGTGACAAGACAGATCCATACAGAGTTTCCAATAATACAACGCAGCTCAGTCATTAAATCCTCTGCCCTTTAGTGATAGTGAGATGACTTTGCTGAATTTGTCCCAATCTATACAATAAAGCTGACATGCAAGATACTAAAGGCAGTAAACATGAGCTTCAGTAGTTAGTAGAAATACAAGAATATTACTGGATTATTTTTTGTAGAGATCACATTAAATATAAAAAACTAATTTAAACAATATGGTATTTTAAAGATACATTCCTTTTAAAAAATATATAAATGTGGTCAATGAACATGGTCTACTACTGCCTCTCCATGCTAAACAAGATGGTTTTAGGTCCATCCCAATCAGTAAGCTGTTAGCATTACACATTCTGCAGCTACATGATCTAAAACAAATAATGCGTTTTGTGCTTATGTGAGGTGAGGAGGCATAGTATAGCAAATTCCCATAGACTTTGAAACTACCAATACAACTTACATAACTGTGTACAAGTCTTAACATAGCTTCATGATTTGTAACAACTCTGGGATTGTCAGATTATTTTGTGTCTAATTCTGTCAATGTCCAGATACCATTACATTGTAATTAGACTGCCTAGCACATATGATATGGTTAAAAGCTAATTTGGCAACTTTTCCTGCAGTGAAAAATAGGCAAATCTACTGTAGTTTTCCGGACATTATAGTGCAGATTTTTGATAACATTTGACTTCTGACTTAGATATTACGAATTCTGGCTATGCTTCACTGACATATGCAGAGGATAAAGTAAAGAGACATTTGTTGCTGGATATATCTTTCCTGTAATTAAGTATTGAAACATTAGCACTTTTTCTTAAAGGAAGTCTGTTTTCAGTCCATTTAGTATTTGTTTTTGTTGAAGTGTTTAAATATATATATATGTTCCAATTTACAATTTTCTTGGAAAAATATAAGAAACTGTAAAGAGAGTGGGGTTTTGTGATTTGTTTTCCTGAGCCCTTCTATTACATGGCATCACACATACTGCTCTCCACCTAAATCTACTCACCCTAATGGTCCATGTCTAAAAGTCCCGGGTGGCTAATTTTGTAAATAATGCTTTTCTAAGTTAACAAAGCAAGTGTTTCAACTCCTTGTGTCTAGTTGGGACTCTTAATATACCCCATCATATGAGGCATTGTGTAAATATTTGTTTAGGTGGGGCCCATCATGAATATCTTGCTATAGAAAAAATACATAACAAATATGGTTCTGTTCCCACGGGGGTCATGGTCTTTAATCTAAACAGAGCCATGACCAGTATGACTGATCCGTTTTTTAAAGATCTTTAAAGAGATCCCAATAAATCCTTACTGATCCTATCACTCTATCAGGGTTTCACAGGGTTCCAATGTTTTTGATGGCATGAATATCACTGCAAACAATGCTAACATTAGGCAGGGTTTACATATTGTAAAAGTCTGATGTGGTTTTCTTAGCAGAAATCCAAGATGACACCTCGGATTCCTGCTGAGGATTTTCACTTTACAGAGGCTTTTTTGTCTCTGATTTGGGCATAAGTTAGCCCTATATTCATGGAGCTAACCCACATCCCTCCTGTCTAATCATCAGAGGATGATCCACTCAAAAGTATGAACATTGACGGTGTTCATTATTGGAAATCCATAGTATGGAAATCTGTATTGTAGTTTACAGTGTAAGAATGTCTGGCCATTCACATGAATGGACATCGTAATGCACAAGGATTTAAACGAGGAATCTTCATTGAATTTCTCATGAAAATCCGTCGTGAGAAAATACCCTTAACATGAAAAACATCAGCATTGTTGCTGATAAGGAAGGAAACACCAATGTGAACAGAGCCCTACACATTCTTCATAAACCAAATACAGTAGCATAAACTGTTAAATGCATGCCATGAGCATTTATGGAGTTTTCTATTGTGCTGTGCGCAATTTGTTCATTTGTTTTTATATGTAGGTCAGGATATTTCTCATGTTTAAAATGATAACAAAATGATCGTACTGGTTTAATAAACCCAGTAAAACATATCTCTTATTTCAGGCATATCATTGTTTATTTTGTGTTACCTACATTTTTCCAGTAGACTATGGCTTACATCTACCATTTTATTTTTCCCTTTTGGCACATGTTTCTCCAAAACAATGTCTTATCTGCTTTGCACCATATTTATAGGACCGTACAGTAGTTAAAAGAGGGGGTAGTGGACTGCTTGACCAAAATTTAAACACTTATGAAACGTAACTTTTTTTAAAAGTTGCAAAAAAGCCATAAATGATGCAGCTACATCACACAGACCATTCTAGGATTTTAACTCATGTAAACAGCAAGAGTATATGTTGTGACAGATTTATAAAAGCAGTTGTCCACTTCATGATGTTTGTGTATATATATCAGAAAAATATACAGTTTTCTAATATACAGGTACTAAAAATTCTGCTCCTGTACCTCTTTTTTCTTACTAAGGCAGTAGGTCCCTATTTAAGAAAAAAATATAGCTCACATGCCTGCCCATAGTAATGTCTCCCATGGAGTAACTGTAAGGACTAGACTGTCATGTGATCACACAGGTCACGTGACCCTGGAATCCAGGTAACAGTAGAGCATAGAGGAGCAGAACTTCTCCAGTATTACTACCTCCAGCAGTATCTTATCATGTGACCACCATGCAGGTCATGTGACCTCTGGTATCCAGGTAACAGTAGTGTATGGAGGAGCAGAACTTCTCCAGTATTACTTCCTCCAGCAGCATCTTATCATGTGACCACCACGCAGATCATCAATACTTTGCTTAGAAAAAACCGATGGTTCTTCAAGCTGGTTGAGAGGGGCTACGAGTTGAAGCGCTGATCAAGAAGATAGTTAAATAAAACTCAACTCTTTTATCATCTCTGATTTCCTATGGATGTGCAGAATGAATGCAGTGTGAAGAATAAAGGCAGCGCTGACTATATGGGCCCCGGTGGTCATATGTCCGGTCAGGTTAGGAGACCCAGGACAGCCCTAGCAGTGACAAACAAAATGCTTCCTAGGGCTCCCTGCATACAGACCCGCAGATCATGTGACTATTGGTATCCAGTTAACAGTAGTTTATGGAGGAGCAGAACTTCCCCAGTATTACTACCTCCAGCAATGTCTTATCATGTCTGTCAGTGTCTGAAGAGAAGAAGTTCCCAGCTTCACACACAATGAATAAGCAGCTGGAATAACCATATTAATATTTTTTATTATTCCTATTCAGTTATTCCATGAAACACATATAACCCTGTCGCTAACTAACTGGAGCCAGAGGTCATATGACATGGGGAGCGTTCACACGACTGTTACGCCGCAAGTAATTGACATGTCTCTTATCTCCCCGCGCGTACAATACGATCGGGGAGAGGAGGTGTAATCCATAGTTCTCCATGAGAACTATGAATTACCGTAATTTTGGCACGCATCTCGCCCGTATTAGAGCGCAAATACGCAGCGAAATGCACACCGAATTACCCCATGTGAACATACCCTTAGTCTACATGGTTAGTCTATGAGAGCCATTCCGGTTAACTGGAATGTTGGCTTTACTATTTTTTCTTATTTTTTAGGTAGGGGCCTACTGCACTGATATAAAAAAAGAAGTACAGAAGTAGAATTTTTAATACATGTGTCTTAAAAAACTGTAAAATTTACTAATCTATACATAACGAAAACAATATAAAGTGGACAAATGTCAACTATGCCAAACCTTGTTAGACATTGGCTAAAATGACACTGATTTTGACTAGTGTGTGCTGATGTGTTTTTTTTATTTTCTGTGAAGATTTTTTAATGTAATTGTGCACAACAAGTCAGCTCCTTCAAACTACTCCCTTCCAAAAAATATGTATATTTTTGGGGTCTTATGTGTAAAAAATGCGTTAGAAAGGGAGCATTTACCATAGAAACTTCTTCCTTTGTTAGAAATCTGATGCTTGCATTACTTGCATCCCCTTTATGTCTGCACTACTTTTTAGAAATGAAGCCCCGCTGGACAAACATAAGTATTTATGGTTCATTATAAATTGAAATAGAGCATAAGTATAAAACTATAATGCTCCGGTTACACCTGACCTACTGACCATCACTAAAACTCTGTGGTGGCCTTGTTTTCCATATACATTATAGTAACGGCATTACTTTACTGAACGGTAGCGGTGTAGCCCATGCAGAAAGTATGTTGTGCTTCTTTTCACAGGTATTATTTATGTAACTTTCTATTATTTTTATATTCATAAATAAAATATTTTCTCATTTTAGACAAGTACAATGTTGCCAGAAATAATAAAAATCCAGATGATATTTTTTTATTTTTGGGAGATAAAAAAATAATGTGTCTTTCTGTTCCCTAATTTTGTTTATTTTGTGTGGTAAAAAAAGGGATACCCTTTATTAAGATGAATCATTAGTGAGTCCATGAATGACTGCAATAAATGTACTAAATTAATGCTGGAAATCTATGAACGGAGAGTACAATGTGGTTGTCACACAGATCATTAGTCACTTTTAAGTGAGCGATGCACATGGCAAGTTAAGGAATTATCCCCTTTATAATGCCTTTTTAATATCTTTACTTATAATGTTTATAAGATGAAATCATGCAATTTTTTAATGTACATGTATTATGTAAATTCTGCTCCTGTACTTCTTTAATACCGGTGCCCCTACCTAGAAAACAAAATGGTATAGACAACATTCTTGTCCATAGTAATGGCTGCCATGGTGTAAACTGTATGAACAAAACAGTCGTGTGACCCCTGGTATCCGGGTAACAGGGGGGTTATTAAGAAGCAAAAAACTTCTCCAGTTTCCCCTCCAAAAAATTTTTATGTCCCACCACACAGGTCAGGCCCCTCTGCTATCCAGGTAACCGAAGATTATTGGGGAGAAGAACTTATACCTCCCGTAGCATCTTATCACCTTGTCACCTTGTGACCACAACACAGGTCATGTGACCCTTGGTATCCAGGTTACAGTAATGTTTGATGAGTAGAACTTCTCCAGTATTACTACCTCCAGCAGCGTCTTATCATGGCCCACCAACAGGTCATGTCCCTCTGGATCCAGGTAACGTATGTATGGGGGAGCAGAACTTTCCAGTATTACTCCCTCCGGCCGTCTTTCTGTACCTTGGTACCCCAGGTAACAGTATGTATGGGGGAGCAGAACTTCTCAATTTATCCTCCAGTAGCGCTTATATGTGCCCCCCACAAAGGTCTGTGACCGGGTACCCCGGGTAAAGTAGTGTATAGAGGAGCGAACTACTAAAAATATTATACCTCAAGCAGCTTTTTTTATTTGCCACCCAAAGGTATGTGACCGGGTTTTCCAGTAACAGTAGTGTATGGAGGAGCAAATTCTCCGATATTACTGCCCCATCGGTCTTATCTTGTTTCAGTGTCCATGGAGACGCTGCTTAAACACTAGTCTGCTTCATCTTGCTGCCCTTTTTTTTTACAGTTAACTTTATTAACAACATAAAGGGCATGTCCCCAAAGAAGGGGGTTTTACCGGGTTTTTTTACGCATTTGCTTTTTTCAGACCCCCTGAAAAAGGGTAAAAATGAGCACAATGGTGCTCTATAGAAAACCCCGTGCAGCACCCCCCAAAACTGCACGGCTTTTCCGTCCGGCAGTTTTTCCACCCGGTCCCGGGCCCCCAAAACATTGGAAGCACTTTCTTCGTCCGGTTTCCGGACGGAATCTGTGCATCTCAATGTTAAAGGTGAGAGCTTTTCTCCAAACAGTAAAGAAGTTCCTGCAATAAGTATACTAATAACAATTATTCAAAGGATGTCATGTTTAGTCGATGGAAGCCATTACTATTGACAGGAATGTGGGCTATACTATTTTTTTTCTAGATATGGTACTACTGTATTGGATCATTTCCTGTATCCACTCCAATCTTGGCTTTGAGACCACGTAATTGATTGTTCATGCCCTCATTGTCTCATACCTGGATTTCTGCAACACTCGTGTCTGTGGCCTCCTGTCTAGCACTCGTGCTCCCCTTCAATCCAAACTCAACTCCGCTGCCCATCTGATCCACCTCTCTTCTCACTTCTCCTCTGCCAATCCCCCATGGTGCCCTTTTCCCAGCGAATTCAAATTTAAGTTACTATTGACTAAAAGGCTCTCCCCTAATCCTTTTCCCCCCCATACAATCTGTCTTAACCCCTTAAGGACCAGGCGTTTTTTTTTTTTTGGTGACCGTTCGTTTTTCCCTCCTCGCCCTTCTGAAAGCCCAGAACTTTTTTATTTTTCCCCCTACATAGACACAGAGGGTTTTATTTTGGGGACAAGATGTATTTCTAAGGGGTGTTATTCATTTTAAACAAATTAATTACGGGAAAAAGCCCAAAAAAACCCAAGGGGCAAATTGTGAAAAAAAAATTATTTTCCCCATGTGTCGGGGGTTTTGTTTTTTACGGGTTTAAATCTTCGGTAAAATAATGTGTCATCAGTATTTTTTCAGGTTTTTGGGCACCCGGGCAATACAAAAAATGTGGGGTTTCCATTAATTTTTGGTATCGAAAAAAAATTCAAACATTTTTATTTTTACATCGGGCCGCGGCGCCATTTAGGGACCAATAATTTTTTTTTGTACAACACCTACGGACGTTTGGGGGCATTTTTTGCGGGCTAAAGTGTCTTTTTTTCGCTGTAGTTTGGAATGCATGCAATTTTTTTGATCATTTTTATTCCATTTTTTGAGTGCGAAAATCCCAAAAAAAAGCATTTTGGCGTTTGAATTTTTTTTTTCTACGTTTTTCGCGACGGGTAAATGTGTTATATTTTTAGATGGATTTTTCGGATGGGGGGCGATCCCAAAATATGTGTAATTTTTTTTTATTCTTTTAAATATTTTATTTTTTTAAAATGGGAAGGGGGGGTGTTTTAAAATTTTAAATATCTTTTTTTTTTGTACTTTAAACTTTTTTTTTTTTTTTTTGTAACATTGAGGCCACCTATGGTACTTGACCCCTAGTGGCCGTTTTTTAATAAACCTAATGCTTTCATAGGAAGATTTGGGTGTACAAAGATGGCGTTTCCCCACTTCCTGTCTGCGGACGGAATTTGGGGCAAACCGGGCCGGGGTAAGTAAAAGGGAGCCTTCACAGGGCTCCCCACCCCATGCCGGTATGATCGGGCGCAAAGCTGGCTGTTGCCGTGACCGTAACGATCGGTGGCCGGCACAAAACGGCGTTAATTCAGACCCCCCGTGGCCAACTTTGCCGGTGCTGATGGGTTAAACAGCGCCAGCGGGCGGAGCCACCCATGGCGCTGTTACTGCGGGTGTTAGCGGCGATTGCCCGCTAACACCCGGCGGCTGTGTGGGGGGGTCGCGGAGCGATCCCCCTGCAAAGCTCCTTAACGGCCCTGGGACCTAGTCATACGCCCAAGGTCGTTAAGGGGTTAATCTCATGATACCTTCCCTCATGCAATCTCTACTCCTCACAGGACCTTCTTCTATGCTCTACCCATGTCAGCTCCCCAAACAACCATCTACAAGATTTATCTCGTGCATCCCAAATACTTTGGAACTCATTAACCCAACACATCAGACTCTCTGCCACCTTTACTAGTTTAAATTGCAACCTGAAAACCCCTCTCTTCAGGATGAACTACAGTTTCTAATAAGCCTGCTGCCACTCCACCGTAATGCACACCTCTGTCTCTGCTTTCTCCATTGTAGATTGTAAGATCTCGTGGGCAGGGTCTCTCCTTTTGTATCAATGTGTTACTTAGTTTTATTGTATTTGTCTTATATATTATTGTCTTATATATCTGAACCCTTTTGGCTTTTACAACACCCTGAAATTAATGGTGCTCTAAAATAAATAATAATGATAAATAATAATTAGTTTAACAGAGGTGCAGGAGCAGAATTTTTAATGCATGTATATTAGAAGATTGCATGATTTCCAAATATATACATAATAAATAAAAACAATAGAAAGTGGACAACCCCTTTAAATTTTAGCCATGGTCACAATTTTCTTCAGTATGTGGTTTTACAGACTTGATATGCAGGGAAAACTGTATTTGGTTTTATCCATGCTGTTAGCACTCCCTTCCATCCTATTTGTTTTACCAGTCCTGTAGAACACATTTAAAAGACTTAAAGGGGTTGTCTAGGTCATAGGAAAATTAAATAATATTATAGTGCAGGACAATAAAATAAAAATGCTGCCTATTATAGTTTGCTAAAAAAAACAGTGAGGGCCCTTGAAAAATTGGGGCACCCCACTGGCAGCAAAAGCTCGGGCCCACACATGCCCGTTTGCACTCTGGGACCCTGGCCTTACATGAGATAGAAAAAGAAAGAGAGACATGAAAGCAGAGAGTTTCTTAAATATTCTGGGCAACACCTATGAACTTGCCTGTGCCATTTTTTTTGTCATAAATTGCACCAAAAAAAATTCCGTACATTTAATTCTATAGATGTATGAAAAAAGTGTGGGGCAAAATTTGGGCAAAAAGTGCCCTGGAAAAACCCAAAATTTTAGTGCGCCAAATTTTTGGGTTTTTTAAAGTTAAATACAAAGTCTGAGGGCATAACCCCTATGACCAATTTTTAAAGTGTTAGGGGCAAAAAATGTTTCCCCACAAAAACATTTTTCATTCTAAGCGGGTCTTATTTTTTACACTATTTTATATATATTTAAAACCCTGGTGTGTAGGCCCCAAAGTTTAAAGATGTCCACTTTTTTTTTGTACACAACATTAAATCCTTGGGGAAAAGTTTTGGGGGCACAAAAAAGGCCCCTTTTTACAAAATTGGGGGAAATTTGCACCAGGAAAATTTCCCCTTAAAAAAAAACCAAAAAGTGATGCATTTTTGGCTCGGTATGTCCCAGACACTTTTTATTTACTTTAGATACATTTTTTTCTGATACACTAAAAAAGGGAAAGTGAGGTTCGGTAAAAATTTTGGGAAAGGGTTTTTCAGTGGAAGGGTCAGGGTTGAAAAGCCCCAAAATTCACCCCTAAAAAAATTAAAAAATTTTAAGCGTAAAAAAAGAAAATCAAAAAAAGAAAACGGGTCTAAAAAAGTTTGAAAATTTTCTAAAGCGGGCACCCAATTTATAAAATCGGAAATCAATCACGTTTTTAAATCCTTGCATATTTCGTGACTGCCCTATGGTTTAAATATTTTTTCTTTAAAACAGCTATATTTTAAATAGAGGAAATAAATTTTTACAGCTTTTTTTTAAGGGCCCGTCATCCCGGGAAAGCGTACTAAATAGTGATATCACTGAACAATATGAAAAAATGTTTTATGATAAAATGTAATTTTTTTTAAAATGTATACCTTTTGAAAATGAAAGTGCCCCTGCCTTTTCATATTTTTTTTTTGGGGGTTTTTTTAACATTTTCGGGCCAAAAACAGGGGCCACAAGGATACACTTTTGGCCTCCATCAGGCCATTTAATCCTATAGACACAATTAGCATGTATATCGGGGGGTTCCTGGCATACATAGTAAATTACATCTTAAACTTTGCGCAGACTTGAAATTTTTTAATCCCTCTTTTCCCTCTTTTTTTGGCTTTGCTCGGGTTTTTGGTTAACCAAAAAAAAAAAAGAAAGGCTCAAATAGCACATACCTTCAGTACAACTTGCTGTGAATAAACCAAGGGAAAAGGTAAGTTTCACTATGTCAGAACACAAAGGTGACAGAATGTTCTTTCTGACGAAACTGTCCATCAATCAAGTATTTTGTAGTAAAAGAGTTTCTGTTTTACCAGTGACAATTAGACATGCAGTAAAGCAAGCAAGTGACATGTGCTTGTTTCAATACAAAGGAAATCCACAAAAAAGCTAAACAGAGAGCTATGTGGTATCTTTATGTGATTTTTTCTTTTTATGCCAAATTAGTACACAGTACAGTTTGGCTAGGTCTGCACAGCATAGGACAAAAAACTTGGTGAAAATCAAAAACCCAAAAACTTTTTTTGAACCGGGTATTTTTTCATATTTTTTTGCCCCAAAACGCTGGGTTTTCCAAAAAAGTTTTTTGGGGAGTCCTTTGTTTTTTGTTTTTTGGTTTTTTTGGGGGTGGTTTGTTGGGACGGTTTTTTTGGGGAGTTTTTAATGTTTTGCTATATCTTGTTAAACCCCCCGGCAAAAAACCGCCAAAAAAAAAAAAACCCCAAAAATGGCCAGCGGGGTTTCTAGATTTCAATAGTAAATTTTTCCGCTGGAAATCCACGGATTTTTTAAAATGTTTCTAAAACCCCCCCGGCCCCAAAAAAAAACGAAAAAAAGACCTGTGTAGGCTACGGTCATTTTTGTATTAAAAACCCATTGGTGGACCCCTTTTCCCTCAATTTTTCATTGGTTTTAAAATAATTAAAAAAGCCACAAACCAACCGGGGAAAAAATCTCCTTGTGTAGACATAGCCTTATAGTTTTTTCGTGTTTGTTAAATATAGCACCCCGCATACTTTGAAAAATGAAAGTATGCAGATTGTCCCTCTTCCCCTTTTCCCCTCGGAACAAATGTGAAGAGGAAATTCACACAAGCAGTGAGGAAAACCTACCGTACTTTAGATGTTATCCGACGTTGACCAGGCCTGCTGTGCTGCAAGGCAACATTTCCTTAAAAATAATGTAAAGTAAAACCCAAATCAAATATTGATTTTTTTGCTGTATGTGTGTATATTTTGGTGCAATTACCAACTTCCCTATACATGAACATGGCTTAGAAGTTGGTGGTGTTTTAGAATATCCAAATAATGTAACAGTTGTAAGTAGTTTGACATTTATTGTTGTAAGCCAAAGACAAATTCAGAATAACCCCTCATCTACATAAACTGATTTATTAACTTACTTATATTTTATATATTTGAATGTGAGGATGAAATGCGCCTGAGTCTGGGCACAATGTGGTCACATAAATAGAGGATTGAAAAAAGGGATTACAGTATTTACAAAAGTGAAAGTACTCGCAACTCACATTTATGTAAATGTTGTATTATATCTTTTCATGGCACAACACTGAAGATATGACACTTTGACACAATGTAAAGTAGTCAATGTACAGCTTGTATAATGATGTAAATTTGCTGTGCCCTCAAATAAACAAAACGTCCAACACACAGTCCGATCAATGTCTAAACCTGGCCAACAAAAGTGCGTTTACCGTCTAAGTGAATTTGGAGAAAATTTGTTGTTCCTAAAGTTGTCAATATATATGTGTTGGCCTAACAATTTATTTTCCTGCTACGTGCCTTTAACTTCTTGGCATGGAGTTCACACTAGTGAGCTTCACACGTTGCCAGCACATGTGTGGAATTAGACAGGTTGCAGGTTACTTTGATTTTTCGATAATGTTTACATTTACTGTGAGTTTGCTCTGTGCAGGTTAAGACGATAAATGCCAGTTAGTTTGATTGTGGCCCAGTATGTGTATGTTTATTCTAAAATACTCACACAATCAATCTTTCACAACTTAAAAACTTGCTGAACAGAAACAGAAAGCGGTCGATGACGTGTATGCAGATACAAAAACATTAGAATATCGATCCAGTTTCCTAGATCAATAATAATAGGTATGTACTCAAAATGGATCACGATGTAGAATCTGCTGATTTCTGGGGTGCCCAAAATGACAGGGGCAATGGTTGATCCAGAGGCTCTGCAAGTTCTACTGGTGAATACAGCTGAAGGACAAGGGTCAAGAAAGTAATTATCTAGAGGACCCCGTCTTGGAGGACCATAAATCACATATTCACAGGTGTGCCCCTGAAGGGATAAGCCATGCATTTGCCCTAGATCGCTTCTTGTAGATGATTGTATTACCTCCCAGGCATAGTGATTCGTTTTCTCAGATGGAACAGCAAGGTCCAGTGTTTATTCAACAAATTAGATTTAAAGACATATGTTCTTAGAGGGTAGTGCATAAGATGTGATTTGAGTGCCCTATTCACGAGCGCGTTTGCCTGAGTTCCACTAGTGCTGATTTCATTAGATGCAACTCACTGAGATGACTAGAGAAGTTAGCAGAAATTATTATGCAAATTATATTTTTCACTGATTGACCTAATCGGTTGATGCAAATGACTGTCAGACTAATGTTGAAATCATCCAGGTTAGATTGGACAAACCGTCCCTATTAAGTAGATGGAGCGAATTGATTCTAATGAAGTGGAGTTCGTTTTTATGAATGTCGTGGAAAACTTTGGTGTTTCTGGAACGATAGTCGAAGTTTGGGGGACTTCAGGTGAACGATGTGTGCTTTTGATTGATAAAATGGCTGCGAGAACTGGCGCTTACATGGGGCAAAGCACTCTGGGAGGAAGAAAGGGCATAGTCGTGCATGGACATGTGCTGAGATGAAGCCAATCAGAGGACGGCGGATGTGTGAGTGTCACAGCAGACAGAACGCATAAGTCCAGGCTGGACGCTGGGAGTCTTGACCGCTCACTGTACTGATCAGGGTAGAAGGTGCTGCCGCGGAAAAGCTGAAGTTACTGAAGAAGAGAGATTTTTATACAGCGAATTTTGTGGGGTTGTGTGTCTCAGCTTGTCTCATGAAGACTTGTTCTCTGTATGTTCTATTTTCTGATTTTGCTCGTAAAGAGGTATTTGGATGCTGAAAGTCCTCGCGCGTTCGTCCACTGTGCAGCGCATGTTGTGTTTACATTTGTATATCACTATGTGTCACAGCACGATTCAATTAGTTTCCTAAGAGGGATTCTAACCTGTTCCCGTTGTATTCATTTAAAGAAATCAGCGTTTGACAATGAACAAATACCACTTCATTTTGTGTGTGCTCGCAATTTTTTTGGCGCAATTTACAAGTCCATGGTTTAAAATTACTGCGTTGTTTTCGCTCGCTTAATGTCCCCCCCCGGGGTGGGCGCTTTTTCCCCCCCCCCCCCCCCCCCCCCTGTCCCCCCCCCCCAAAATGTTGTCGACCCCCCCCCCAGTGACTCAAGAAACGTCTTTTTCACCGCCAAAAATACAATTTTTCCTGTAGCCTTAATCACATGCGAAGGTTATTTACAATTTTTTCTCTTGTTGTGTAGCGTAGAAAACACGACATTGTACAACGCTACAAAGCTCGTAGTTTGTGGTTTCTCAATTGTTAGACTCAATTTACATTCCCAAGGGGTTAATTATGCGTTGTTTTTCTTGCTTGTGGTGCCAAAATAAAACCCGTATTTTTCACGCCAAAAATTACTATTTACCATGTACACCATATTCACAAGCGATGGTTAATTAAAAATTTTTACTCTTGTTGTGTAGCGTAGTGAGAAACACGCCAATTTTAAACATGCTACAAAGTAGTAGTTTCGTGGCTGGCTCAATTCTTTTGCGCAAAATTTTACTTCCAGGGGTTAATTAAGCATTGTTTTTTCGCTGTGGTGATCTTCCAACGAAACCGTCTTGTCTCCCGCCAAAAAAAATACACAATTTTCCATGTAGCCTTATTCACAAGCGAAGGTTATACAATTTTTTCTCTTGTTGTGTAGGTAGAAAACATGCCATTTGTAACAGCTACAAAGCTCGTAGTTTGTTGGTTGCCCTCAATTGTTTGGTGCAATTTACATACCAGGGGTTATTAAGCGTTGTTTTTCTGCTGTGGATGACAAAAATAAACAGTTACTTTTTCTCACCGCCAAAAAATTACAATTTTCCTGATAGCATAATTTACAAGCGAAGGTAAATTACAATTTTTTCTCTTGTTGTGTAGCGTTAGATGAATAAACACGAATTGTATACACGCTACAAAGCTAGTAGTTTGTGGATGCTCATCTTTTGCGCTATTTACATCCAGGGGTTAATTAATCGTTGTTTTTCTGCTGTGGTGCCCAAAATAAAACGTCTTTTTCACCGCCAAAAAATTACCAATTTTCCTGACATAATCACACAAGGTAGGTTAATTATTTTTTTTCCTCTTGTTGTGTAGCGTAGAAAACAGCAATTGTAACACGCTACAAAGCTCGTAGTTTTTGGTTTGCCTCCAATTCTTTTGCGCAATTTACATCAGGGGTTAATTAAGCATTGTTTGCAGTGTACTCAGTAAAGAAACTTGTTGTTTGTTCACGCCACAAAGAAATTTCTGTAGCATAATTCATATCCTAGGTTAATTAAGCCTGTTTGTGCTTTTATATTCAGTATGATACACAGACGTTTTTAAACGGCAATACATAGTAAATTTTTAACTGCCCATTTGTGAAGCGCAATTGTTTATCCAAGGGTTACCCTAAACGCTTGTTACTGGGTTCATTTGGAGTCAAATTACAGGGGTGTGTATTTTATCCTATACAGATATCTTCATCAAACAGTGTCTGTACATTTTAGAACAAACAGCATGTCAGACAGTGAGGGGGCTGTCTCTTCACCATGACGAGTGGAGAGGCACAAAACATTCCAGGCCCAGGGTCGCAGCCACAGCTAGGGGACGTCCGCGCGGGGTCACTCGGAGAGGCCACAACTGCCGCTTGTCATCTAGCGGGCGGCTGTTGCGTCACGACTAATCCCCAGAATTGGTTCTTTGATGGATCTACTCTAGGTCTTCGCATCTGCACTTCTCCAGATGACATCTGATCAACCCCGAGGTCTAGAGTCGGTTGGGAACATAGACACAACCCATAGTTTGCCATGCCCGGGAGCGTGTCAGCGGCCATAACTGTCATCAACCCTACCTCTGTCCATCTCCGGTTCCCTCAGCCATGAGAGAACTTCCTATGTGGTCTGGGCTCAGGCCA
This sequence comes from Phyllomedusa bahiana, assembly GCA_025379985.1. NCBI lineage: Eukaryota > Metazoa > Chordata > Amphibia > Anura > Hylidae > Phyllomedusa > Phyllomedusa bahiana. Next base: position 2,318 of record JAODAL010014418.1, on the reverse strand, counting down.
CTATATCAGCGAGGATGAAATCCAATTTGAGGAGGGCGGTCAAGAAGCTAATTGGCAGTGAAGAAATGGGGCTAATATCCTTGCTTCTTCAAGGCGGAAAAGAATAGATGTTGAAGTGGCAGGGGGAGGTCATAGTGGGGGTCAGCCTCGCATACCAAGACCGGTGATGAGGAAGCATGACGATAAAAACACAAATAGATGTGATGACCGCGACTTGGAGCCGGGTAGGCAAGGGCTTCATCATCTCGGGAAAAAAGGGGGTCAGCTTGCGCGTCAGGCACGGCGCAGCCCAATTTTTTTGCCGGGGCAAATACACATTGTGATCGGGAACAAACCCAGGGGAAAAAAAAAACCGCTTCGTTAGGTCCAAAAAGTAGCGCACGGGGGCTCAGCGAGGCAGCGGTGGAAGAGTTTATATGCGGACTTTGGGGGTAAAATCCGATACTCGGCGGTGTGGCAGTTCTTTGCTGACACGGAGGACCCAAATAGGGGTATAGTAGAATCTGGGGGAAAAGTGAAGCGTGGGCCCAGGGAGAAAATTTGGCACCACGGCCCTCCCAAAACACTGCAGCGCACCATCCGGGGGGCCGGGGGGAGATACGTGGCTCAGTGTGGGGGGTTTCCCATCCGGGAGCCGTAGCAAACAGCAGCACCCCCCGTGGACATGCCTTTGCACCAAATTCAAGGCTCCCACCCTGCAGAAGGGAGCTGTTTTTTTTTGACTCACCCTCCCGGGTAAGATGCTCCTGGCTCCTCGCTAATAAGGGGCGCCAGCATTTTCGTCAGCGGGAAATTTTTCAAAGAGACTCTAATGCTCCAACCCACCTAAGGTGCACGCGGGCCCCGTGCTCCTTTCCAAGTTGTTGGACTGCGTCCCTCCCTTTTTCAAATGGTGGACTCGCAACCGTTCGAGAACTAATGGCTTGGGCCAAAGCCGAGAGGGAATTCCAAGCCGTAATTTTCTTTTCCAAAAAGGCAGTACCAGACTTCCCAAAATATGTAAAACAGAAGGGGGCCAGTGCTTGGTATCGGTTTGTTCCGGGCAGGCCGCGGACGTCTGGGGCTGAAATACGGTCAAGGCCGTCTTTCCCTTTTAAAGGCTGGGTAAAATGTCTTGGGCCCGGGCACACCAAAAATTTGGACAGGAGACGCCGTTTCTCCTCCAGGGTTGTCAAAATTTGGGGCTCCTGGGCAATGTCCGCATCCTCCTCCTCCCCACCACCACCCCCATCTCAGCCTCCAAAGTACGCCCTCTACACATGTTGGGGCACAGCGGTTTCACGCAGTTCTACTCCTGGCTTCCCCGGCGAACGAAGTCACACAGGGGAGGAAAAACGCTCCCGGTATGCAGCAAGAAATCGATTTTGGGCTTTCTCCGCGCCAACGCAAATCGGAACCATGGTGACGGACAATGGGAGGAACAGGTGTCCGCGCTGCCCGAGGAGGGATGGTCCCTGTGCCCTGCATGGCGCCTGTTCAAGCGGTTGTGAAAAGGCTCCCGAAGGTCTTCCCCCCGATCTTTTGAAGATTCTGAAAAAGGCCCGGAAAAATGGCTGCTTTCATCCCTTCCCCACAAACCCGGAACACCCGGGTTGTTGCGCAGCAGAACGGTCCCCCCCACACTCTGATTTGCGATTTTCCACCCGTTGGAATTCCCGCCTGCACATGTTGACGACTGTTGAACAGAGAAAGGGCCTTAACGATTTTTTTTATGATCCGGCGGGCAGGGGAAATCCCCCGTGTAACTTTGATGTACCAGTGGCAGCTCATGCGTGACACCTGCCCCTTGTTGAGGCCTTTGAGGAGGCCACATTATTTTGTCAGTCGCCGGGCTATGTTAATAATGTCATTTCCCACTGCTTCATGTCCTGGGAAAGAGCTGATAAATCTGTTGGGAGGGGACTGGGGGAAAGTGGGGACAATTCGTGGCCAAAAGGGGGCCCCCGGGGTGAAAAAAGGAGGGGAGGAAGGGGCATTGGACAGAAGCATTTCTGGTGAAAGGTTGGATTTTCTACCCGGTGACAAAGAGGAAAAAGAGGACAGCCCGGAGGGGGTAGATGGGGAGGGGAAGACGAGGAATGAACCCGCAAACACCGTGGCATAAAGTGGGGATGGAGGCAGGGAGCCCCTCGATTCACTTTGCGATGGCCCGCAGCATGCCGATTTGCCTGGCTAGTGAAAGCCGAATAGTCACACCGGCAAAGGGGGTGACTTCTGGGTCTCCACCCATTGGACCCCCCTACCGGTCCAAAATGGGACCTTTTTTTCCCGCTATGGGAAGGGAGGCAAACTCAAATACTAAGGGAAAAACCCCCTCT